>CANNZV010000812.1:248448-286138 GCA_947561585.1 Caprella mutica | reverse complement strand
ATCAGCATGTTGTTGCTATAAGTACGTTTGTACTCATATAATAACTTAATAAGTACGTTTGTACTCATATAATAACTTAATAAGTACGTTTGTACTTATGTAATAAGTACGTTTGTACTTATGTAATAAGTACGTTTGTACTTATGTAATAAGTTCGTTTGTACTTATGTAATAAGTACGTTTGTACTTATGTAATAAGTACGTTTGTACTTATGTAATAAGTACGTTTGTACTTATGTAATAAGTACGTTTGTACTTATGTAATAAGTACGTTTGTACTTATGTTATAAGTACGTAAATTTTTCTTCATTAAGCTCTTTATATGTTAATGCAACTATTCATTCTTTTATATTCTCCATAAGCATTTAAAATGATGCAAACAGTATTCTAGCATCCATATTTGACTCCGTTTCGGTTCATTTTGGTCCGTTCCTGTACGTTTTGGTCCGTTTCGGTCCATTTTGGTCCGTTCCGGTACGTTTTGGTCCGTTACAGTCCATTTTGGTCCGTTCCGGCGTTCATGCAAGTTTTCTTTGGCAATATATAACCTCATTGAGCATTTAAAATGATGCAAACAGTTCGTTAACATACGCATTTGCCTCCGTTTCGGTGTTTCTACGCACCCATCCAAAATAGTTAAATTGAAATAACTCGCTTGTTCATTAAGCTTAGGAGACTGCTTATGAATGTACATAGATTCTAATGTACGAATATCACACTGGTTATTAGTTTGCAAAATTTTGAAATTTTATTCCTTAATTGGGTGATTAAAATCGAAAGAATGGTTACGTATTGAACTGAAAGGTGGGGAGCTATAGGGGTTATTTGTTCTAAAAGATATTCCCTAATGCTGAGAAATTCTCACCTTTAACTGCATCATGGTCTCACCAATGTAGGTGGACTGGCACTGTCCACATGAGTATTTATAAATGAGACCAGATGACAGTAAAGGTGGGATTTTATCTTTATAAGGGAAAAATGAACCAATAGTGGTTGCATTTTTGAAAACAAAATTTAATTTAACTTGGGGATAAAATTTGTTGAGTAATGAATTAAGATCTTGTTTACATTTAATGATTGAATCACCCAAATAAGGAAGGGATACGAAAATGTCTAATTTAGGAACAGTTAACTTACGTTTAAGTGGAGTGTGAACAGAATTTAAACATTCAGAGACAATTTATTAAATAAATTGAGGATAACGATTATCAGAGAAAAAATTACGCAAGTCCCTCCACTTTATTTTTTTTATTTCTCTATTCATTAGAACTAAGGTTACTGATTATAAAATTGCAAACCATTTCAAATTCGGTAATATAATATGTAATTTAAGATTTGTTTCCGTTCCTTCTACCCCTCTGAATTTCAAGCAAAGAAAAAGCCCGCCTGTCTGATAGGCATAACTAGATCCGACTAATTCAAAACAATAACAAAGCTGATTCCAAGGCAATGGATCCATATAAAAAATCTAAGTACCTAATTAAGTATTTCTTACTAATAGTTTTCATACTTCTAGGTAAATTCCCCCGCGGAAAATTCCACCACGGAAAGTTCCACCAGGTAAATTAAATACAAATTTATTGATAAATTTATTTGTATAATCAGGAAAATTGTTTTATGAGCCATTAACAATATAGAAATATTTATATAATTACATACCAATTAGCTTCATCATTTTAATTCTATTTAATTATTTTATGGATTTGATTAAAATTTATACTACTATAATCACTAACAATCTTTCGTCATTATAGTACAGAAGTAGACATTTCATTAGTAGGCTATTCGCAATGTACCAACCTAGGGGTAAAATTGACAATTATCAAATGTGAATTAAAGAATGGATCAAATTTTCAACAGGTAAATTAGTAATAAAATGTATTAAATATATTGATTGTGGAGAGAACAAGAAAAAAAAAAAAAAAAAAATTTGTACTCTCAAAAACATGCATTTTGATCCGTTTTTGATAACATATAGAAATTTTCGACCGATTTCAAATTTGAAATTGTTAATTCATTACCTAAATCTCTCCAGTTAATTTGAACACCTAATTAGCTAAGTCAATTATTGTTCACATATCAATATATTATGATTTAATTAAATTTAACTAAAAATATTTCCTATTAAAAACTGTGAATCAGGTACCTTGTATGTATATTTTTGTATTAAACTCCTTATATGTATATATTAAAAACAACAATTTTTTTGACGTTAAAATGACGTAGTAGATACCCAAGATACGTCATCATGACGTCAGAATAAAGTTATTCATATGATAAGGCATGTAGTCTAAGAAAAGAGTAAATTCATGTCATTATTTTTCGCCTTTCCATCATTGATTCTCTTGAAATCCTGTGACGTCATGACATAAATTTTCTTCCAATTTACAGTCAGTAAATGAAAATGTATTCGAATTTTTGTAAAGTGAATAATTATAGCAATGTTGGTCGAAAAGCTACCGACCGATTCTGCACGTGAATTGAAGCAAAAGCCATTAACTTTCAAATGATGTTTAAAAGTTTAAGTTATCACTCATAGAGTATCTTTTTCAATCAAAACACACATGTAGAAAAAGAGGATTGATTCAAATAAAAGTATATTTCTTGCTAGATGTCCAGAAGGACTTTAGATGCGCCCTCTCTATCCATTACAAGATGTCCATCAGTACACTTCCTCCTTAGAAAATAGAAGAAAATATTAAATGAATATATAAAATAACATTTCTGCCTTTTTTAAATAAAGAATTGAAAATATGTATACCAAGTTTGAAGATTTATTTGACGAAGTATACTAACCGTAACTTCAGAGGCTTCAATGAGGTCAATCGGCACCTCGATGTTAGTCTCGGTTGAATCTTTAATTTCGGTACTACCTTGGAAGTATCTAGCTTCAGATTTAGCTCTGAAAAGACCTCCGCTATCTTGGTCGTAGTCGACCTCAGTCAGACGAGTTGGAACACGCATCTGAAATAGTTTAGAGTGTAAAATCCTATCAAAAGTAGCCTCAACCTATATCGTGTACAAGTTAAAAATATAACACTCCAGTCATAAGTAGACTCAACCTATATGGTATTCAAGTGAAGAACCTAACTAAGTAGACTCAACCTAACACCATGTTAGAGCTATAACTGAGTCTATTCAATTTTTAATAATTAACATAATTTGTGCTGCTATACTTAATTTGATAAATAATAAATAACCTAATGAATTACACACCT
This sequence comes from Caprella mutica, assembly GCA_947561585.1. NCBI lineage: Eukaryota > Metazoa > Arthropoda > Malacostraca > Amphipoda > Caprellidae > Caprella > Caprella mutica. The sequence continues at coordinate 282,920 of CANNZV010000812.1, read as the reverse complement.
TATCTTTTACTTTGAAGATGGAATCATTCTCAGAGTATACGAAAGAGCCTCTACCCGAATCACCAGCAGACGAAACCCTACTGCTGGGAGCCATGAGAGATGACGATACTCTTTCTCTTTGCTCCTTCAACCATAAGGATTCCAGTTCCTGCTGCACACTCTCTGTACCACTGGTGCGACGAGAGGCGGTGCTATTGGATAGGAATAAAGATTTTAGATGATTTAATTCTTAGGATAATGTATTATTCATAGCAAAATTAAAATCGTATTATACTCATAAACTATCAGTAGTGATGACCATCATCTACATTCAGGACATCAGTTACCTTCCATCTTGAATTTTCTCCGCTTCGACGGATGAAATTAATTCCCCATTGTAAAGCGCATCAATGTTGGACATCTTTTGTTGTCTCATTTTCTCTTGTTCCAATTTCAGTTGGTTCATGGATTGACTAAGACGCCACTGAGTGCTGGGTCTGGACCCACCCATTGGGTCTTGGTATTTAACATCCCTCTGGTTCATATCAGTAGGATCGGACATTCTTCTTCTTCTACCACTAGAAGAATTAGATTTTGATTTGGTGCCTTTATCTTCTCCTCCACTATTGTTTAATCTTTCCTCCAATTCTTTGTGGCTAATTTCACTTAAAGATGCACTCGTTGGTTTTCTTCTACTTCGATTACTCTTATTGGTTCTACCATGTCCTTTTGATGTCGAATTTTCCCTACTGTTTTTCGACAACCTAGAATCACTTTTACTACTGTCGGAAGTACTTGGCATATCTCTTAATTCTAGATTAATATTCGGACTATAGTTCTTGGATTTTCTAGCTTTTCCATCCATGCTAAATCTTGAATTTGTTTTTGGTTCTTTGATATCATCTAGAGCGCTTCTTCTAATTTCGATATTTACATTTGGAGAATAAGATTTTTGGCTTCCTGCACTAGAGTTTTTGCTGAATCTGCTGTAACTATTTTCTTCTTCGTCAGATTCTGGCTCATCATTTGCTTTTGATCTTGATTTACGAAATCTGTAGCGATTAGAACATAATTCAGAGATTAGAACAAGTTCGCTTTATATACCAAAACTATTTACTAAATTAATACTGAAAAATTATACCTTCTTGATGGAATATTTTTACGTACTCTGGAACCAAGAATTTGTTGCCTGAAATAAAATGGTCATGATAGGTAATTTTTTTCATGAATTAACAATTCGCAAATAGTTTATTCCATTGGAAACAGCTCATTGTATACATCATTACTAAGAAATTAGTTTACATAAGGTAAAATGATCAGATTTATCTTTACCTGTTATTTCTTTTGGGTATACTGGAACGTGTTTCATTAGTTGTAGAGGCTGCTCTGCTAGTTACTGAAAAAGGAGAATATTGACATTTCATTTTTTTTAAACATTGCAGGCTTTGGAATATTCTAAGTGACAAGAACACTTTAATTAAATAGAATTCATTGAGAATTCTTGGATTTTGTCACACCTTGGAATATGAAATTCATTGTTTATATCTTATACTTTTAATACCTGTTGAAGAAGTGGAAGTGTAATCCTCTGGTTTGAATCTTTGACCCTCAGCCGCGACTACGTATGACCTGCCATCCACTAAGTGAAGTGGAGATCGAACCAACTGTCCGGACATGGTATATATTCTGTGGATTATAATAAATTACGGACTAAAGAAGCATATTGCTATGGTAAAATACATAAGTTTATTAATTATTAATTAATTGATCACAAGCAAACAATTTGGATTGGTGTATTACCTTCTGCACCAATATTCATTCGAGCTCATCCAAATTTAACTCCAATAGCCTACTTGATTCTTTCTAGAGGCTAACCTTTTAACAGGACCTTCTGGAAGAGCCACCATGGTGCTGAGTCTACTGAGAGCGGCACCCCAACTCGTTACGTCATCCTCTGTGAAGGTAAATGCGACGCTCTGATTTGCGTTAGGTAGACCATTGCGATGTACGGTGATTGAGGTGACCCGTTGAGATGGTCTGCGTCTGTGAATCACCTGCAGAACATGTTTGGGATTAGAGTAGACTATCTAGTTTTATGCAGAACGGCTAAATATTAATAACCATCATTTGATTTGATATATGATAATAATGATAACATTTTCCTAAATGATATAAATATCATTTATAGCATCCAACTAATAGAGTTGTACGGTTAAACGAACATAATTTAAAATATTGCTTACCTTGTTTTTTGATTTATTTTTGAGGTTTGAGTTATTTTTCCCGATATTTTCATACCTGCCAGATAAAAAACGTGATAATATAATGTATTTCTATTTTCAAATTAGAATGTTTAATTGTTAAGTAATATCAAGAATGTGTTTCACATCGTAATCGATTGAACAATATTGTCCCTACTTTATTATTTTTTTTTTCATTTCATCATAAAACGTGTTCAAACATGTTTTAACAGTATAATACATCCTTTAACAAGTTCTAACATGTTTTCAAGGATAATGTTTTATTTAGCCTGAATCTTACCCGCCGGGTACACTGTAGAATCCTTTGGTTCCAGCCGCCACATACAGTCCATTCTTGCGCATTTGGCTGAGGGAGGTGATGTGGGTGCCTGTTTTGGGGGTGTGGAGACTGCGTACAGCCCCCCAAACTGGGGCAGTCTGTTGGAAGAATTTGTAGATATTAAATTAGCACATTTATGAAATTTAAACTATTTATTATTAATGATCTTCCTAATTCTATAGTAGAAAAGTGTCACGACGGATTATTTACGGAATACCTGTAGAACCCAATCACAAGAGGTTAGGTTCGACGGCACAGTCTTGGGTGGCCCGCGCTTTTTTTTAAACTAGTTGTCAATCAGGTGTTTTGACACTATCAAAACCCAACTAGCAGGGAAGGACCTCGAATACTATGTTGTCGAACCTAATTTCTTCTGCTTGAGGTAAAAATTGGGTTGTCAGACATTTCGTCGACAGTACATTTTTTCGACAGTACATTTTTTCGACAGGATACGAATTTTGAAAAGATGATATTAACACATTCTAATAAATGTTTTCAGAAAGTCGTGCCGCCTCCCTGAACCTCTATGTCAGGTCATTAAACAATCATGAAGTGTGCAGTACAACAAACTATACGATACAACATACTACATAACGGCCATTTACATTGAGTATGTTAATATCCTGTTTACTAAAATGCATTACGAGATCTTGAAATTTTTTATTTTCTGGATAATTCTACCCACCTTCACCGTAGCCTCCTTCAACACGTTATCCATAGTCCTGGTATTTTTGTTAATCAGGAAGTTAGCGCCTGCAAACCTGTCATCACCCGATTTGTAAATGCGGACACGGCGCCCTCTCTCGGGCAATTCGAACACTTTTGGCATGATTTTGAAAAAGGTAAAACCTATTTGAATAGTATCTGGTATATGCAAGAGTTATTAGCATTACTGAACTATGAATAATTCTATGATAATAAGTTAATTGAATATATAGTTAGTTGAATTTAATTAGGTAAGTAGGTATGAAATTATTCGACAAAATCAATTAGAAGCAACCTGATTTTCTATCAAGTTCTTTTGCTAGACTAATCCGATTTAAATTAGATAGATGATGAGCAATAAATATCTTGTAGGTCAAATGCGTCAGGCTTATAAATCAAATAGAAATTCGTGGGTAGGTTATTTCAGGACCAAACAATGAGTTATAAATTATTGCCTGGAAGACAACGGAATTATCGAAGTGACAAATTTCTTTTCGATCGTTAGTAATAGGACTGTACTATCAGAGAAAAGAGTCACTGTGATGATGTACTATCAGAGAAAAGAGTCACTGTGATGATGTACTATGAGAGAAAAGAGTCACTGTGATGATGTACTATCAGAGAAAAGAGTCACTGTGATGATGTACTATCAGAGAAAAGAGTCACTGTGATGATGTACTATCAGAGAAAAGAGTCACTGTGATGATGTACTATCAGATAAAAGAGTCACTGTGATGATGTACTATCAGAGAAAAGAGTCACTGTGATGATGTACTATCAGAGAAAAGAGTCACTGTGATGATGTACTATCAGAAAAAAGAGTTACTGAATTTTGCTAATTTCACAAATCACAATTTTCTAATTTGATATTATTTTCAAACATTATAAATTTATAATTGTGTACCAGACTAATTTTAAAATATCTACAAACATTACAATCAGTAAACTTTCCTTTTAAAATGAGAAATAAATAAACTGTGAAATTAATCATTACTCTTTTTTCAGACTATACATCACAGAGGACTATAGTTACGGTTATAACCTCTAGGTTAATATAGTGTATTGATTTCCCGCATGTTATTAGAATGGCATCTGATGTGTCTGAATTAGTAGCTCTCTACTTTATTACAGATAAATATTCTGTTGAATATAAATATAGTTCTGTGTTAATATACAAAAAGATTAAAGTTCTCAGCATTACTTGATCAGTATTGCAATAATTTTGATATCAATAATTTGATGTAATAATAAAAATGTATTCTTCTGTAGATTTGTATGCCATGATTATTCATAGTTCCATAGGTTTCTTAGAGTTTAATGTTACGAAATATAGATCTGTTTTCTTGGATCATTTTCACTGGTGTTAAATAAAAGGTTTTATACATATTTAGGAAAATATTTTAATATTATATTCAAATAAAAATTTGAAAAATATTTAGATATGATATATTATAAATGAAAGAGAGATGTTTGGATAAGATTTATCATAATAAAATTTTAGAAAAATATTGTAGATAATTAATAAAAATTAGCAAGATATTTTTAGATATGTTATTATAATAAATTTTCGGAAAATTGCTCGAAATGCCGACACAAATGGAAAATTCAATAATTTGGAATATTTTATATACGTACATAGGGGATGAAACAATCCGACCTTTAGAAATTACGGATTGACCTATATTACCCACTACCCGAGTACTGTTACATTGAAAGGAGACGGTTGTCGAATTTATCTACAAAATATTAGTATATTTTCAATATATTTCTATATTCTAAGGTATTATTAATGGAAATATATTTATTAATATATAAAAAATACTAAAAATTTAACTGATAATGATAGCGTTGATTGTTTATTTTTTCATCAGATTAACGAAAATAAAATTATAAAGTTAATAATATTTAAATTATTGATGTTTAACAATATAACATTTGTTTGAAAATGAATTAGTAATATTTGTGTAATAATTAAGACTACAGCAATTTAAAAAAAATTTAATACAATTAATAACAATAATTCAAATAATACAGATTTACTTCAAAGCTATTTTTTATAATATAAAATTATCCATATGCAATTAAACATATATGTTTATTTATTTTTAAATAATAATATATAAATTCCGATCAAACAATTCACACTTGAGTTTTTAATCACCATAAAAAGTATATAACACTCATTCATGGGAAATTATTTCAGTTTCTTTATTTTATTGATATTGACACTAAGTAGGAAGTAGGGTAGGTTCTAAGTTACCGAACGGTTCCATATTTCGAACATATGTAAAAAATACTAATTAAATTATGTATATATTTTATTATAAGAACGAAGATATGAAACTGTACGATAATTCGGAATGTAGGGTAAGTTCCGAGTTATCGGTCAGTTCCACATCTTCGTTCATATAAGAATAAACGATATAATAATAATTTAATGATTATTACTATATCGTTATATAAATATGATCGAAAACGTGTTACTGTCTGATAATTGGGAACTTACCCTATATATCTTTTTAGCGCACTGCCCCCACCTGTCGCAGTGACTCTTAGTGACAAACTAACGAACTCACACCAATGTTAAGCAATGCCTTCTAAAGGTGAGCACCTGACTGTACAGAAAAAATATTGATTGCCTAGTTAGGTGTACCATCGTACTGAAAAATAAGGGTAAATTATAAGTTATGGGACGATTCCACATTTTCGGACACGTAAGGAAAATTAAAATATTTCTATCGTTATAAAAATAAATTATTATTTATTATTATATTGATCAATAAAAAATAAAGTGTTAAATAATAATACTTACATATTTATCTAACGTGTTCGGAAATGTGGAACTGACCAACATCTCGGAACTTACCCCCAAGTACTATTTCAAACGACAAAATGAAAATAGAAAAAAATGTTGGGTAATTTTTTATAATGAAAGTAGGTACGTAAACTTAATGTAAAAGTAATTCATTAATTATCTATTATAACAAAAAATTGTATTCAAAAATAAATATATGATGCAAAATCACCATATATAATAACTATATATAAATACAGTATTTATTTTTTATAATAAAACATTTTTTTATAATAAAACACAATTCCTTTTTATATTTCAAATATCATTTAAAAAGAAATACGTAGTTAGCATTGATTTAGTTATTTATCAAATATATATCAGCAGGCCGAGTAAATAGGAAGCATTTTGGTGTCCATAGATACTACCTGTGTTGTAGTTACGAAACTCAGCCTCCTAGACCGAAACACCTTACCAATGATAAAAACTATCAACCCCTTATTTACAATATGCATAAGGCTTATTTGAACCGCAATGCCTTCTTATAGTACTCTAAGACATGGCCTGATAATAATAACGCAATTATGACATCATATCGCGTGACCGGGTGAACTTTTTTTAAGTTCACTCGCTACTTAGCGAATGATGTGAAGTATATTGGGTAAGTTCCGAATTATCGGACTGTTCCACATATACGGTCGTATGAAAGTAAGTATAATTATATAAATTCAACTCATTATTTTAATTATATATAGTTTTTAGAAATGTGGAACCGTCCTATAACTCGGAACTTAACCTACATAAGTGAGTACTCAGAAATTATAAGGTTATTGTAATCAGAATTATGACGAAATATAACTATTTAAATGCACTAATTTCATGGATAAAAGTTATATTAAATCAATTAATAAAAAAATTGATTAACAGTGTTTCTATATTTGGGAATAATGAACATCTTTCGTACGGTAATTGAGTTTCGTACGGTAACTGAGTTTAGTACGGTAACTGAGTTTCGTACGGTAGCAGAGTTTCGTACGGTAACTGAGTTTAGTACGGTAACTGAGTTTAGTACGGTAACTGAGTTTCGTACGGTAATTAATTTACGTACGGTAATTGAGTTTCGTACGGTAACAGAGTTTCGTACGGTAGCAGAGTTTCGTACGGTAACTGAGTTTCGTACGGTAACTGAGTTACGTACGGTAACTGAGTTTCGTACGGTAGCAGAGTTTCGCACGGTAGCAGAGTTTCGCACGGTAGCAGAGTTTCGCACGGTAGCAGAGTTTCGCACGGTAGCAGAGTTTCGCACGGTAATTATGTATATACCCAATTGCTACAAATTGTGGCCCTTAATTCCCACGATTAACCTTTAAATTTCTCTTCATAAATGCCCTTTTTTAAATAAAATAACTATATTCAACTCAAAATCACACTAATAAACACATATAATTTACTATTCCAATTTTGTTAAGTTCGATAATTAACTTTGCTTTTAATCATTGAAATAACTACAATCACCTCAATATTCTTAATAACATAGTTAATTTCCTAGTTGTAAAGAATGATATCTTTGCTCTTTATTATTTATACCTAGTACAGTACCTGTTGTTCATCCATTTATAATTCAAATAATATTATGTGTTTATAACTTTTATATTGGCAAGTATACGCGACAACTATGTCATAACTAGGGTTGTGACAATATGCCCTTAAAATCATTAATCTTATGAAAGTCATAGACGAAACAAAATGAAATGGTATCAAATACTATATATCGCTGGTTTAGAACGATACAACACTCTTTAATTCTCTCCGTCTATAATGGTTTCGGGATCTATTATTTTAAGATCATATTGTCACAACCCTAGTCGTAACTCTAAAATAGGTTTAATGATGTATACTTATTTAATAATATATTATTAATGGTACATTTAATGGTACATCCGTAGGACATTTAATTAGCCTCTCTAGCGGTACATTTTTGAGCTACAATGATGAAACTTTTAACCAAAAAGTTAGCATCGGGGCTAATGTTATCTTCAACGTTTCTTTTTTATTCAAACTATTTAAATTGGAATTGCTACTTAATATTTATGTCATTTATTGCATTTCATTACACTCAATTAAAAACAGAAGTAAAATAATTAATTAATTTGATTATTAAAAATTATGATTAAATATAAATTTGGCAATTCAGTATTATAATTAAAATAAGTAAATAAAATACACAAATTAAATTCAAATAAATAAATCTGGAAAAATATTCACTACAGATAAAAAAAAGGTATAAGGAAGGTGTTAGAGTAGGTATAGGGAAGGTGTTACAGTAGGTATAAGGAAGGTGCTACAGTAGGTATAAGGAAGGTGTTACAGTAGGTATAGGGAAGGTGTTACAGTAGGTATAGGGAAGGTGTTACAGTAGGTATGGGGAAGGTGTTACAGTAGGTATAGGGAAGGTGTTACAGTAGGTATAGGGAAGGTGTTACAGTAGGTATAGGGATGGTGTTACAGTAGGTATAGGGAAGGTGCTACAGTAGGTATAAGGAAGGTGTTACAGTAGGTATAGGGAAGGTGTTACAGTAGGTATAAGGAGGGTGTTACAGTAGGTATAAGGAAGGTGTTACAGTAGGTATAGGGAAGGTGCTACAGTAGGTATAAGGAAGGTGTTACAGTAGGTATAGGGAAGGTGTTACAGTAGGTATAAGGAAGGTGTTACAGTAGGTATAGGGAAGGTGCTACAGTAGGTATAAGGAAGGTGTTACAGTAGGTATAAGGAAGGTGTTACAGTAGGTATAGGGAAGGTGTTACAGTAGGTATAAGGAAGGTGTTACAGTAGGTATAGGGAAGGTGTTACAGTAGGTATAGGGAAGGTGTTACAGTAGGTATGGGGAAGGTGTTACAGTAGGTATAGGGAAGGTGTTACAGTAGGTATAGGGAAGGTGTTACAGTAGGTATAGGGAGGGTGTTACAGTAGGTATAAGGAAGGTGTTACAGTAGGTATAGGGAAGGTGCTACAGTAGGTATAAGGAAGGTGTTACAGTAGGTATAGGGAAGGTGTTACAGTAGGTATAAGGAAGGTGTTACAGTAGGTATAGGGAAGGTGCTACAGTAGGTATAAGGAAGGTGTTACAGTAGGTATAAGGAAGGTGTTACAGTAGGTATAGGGAAGGTGTTACAGTAGGTATAAGGAAGGTGTTACAGTAGGTATAGGGAAGGTGTTACAGTAGGTATAGGGAAGGTGTTACAGTAGGTATGGGGAAGGTGTTACAGTAGGTATAGGGAAGGTGTTACAGTAGGTATAGGGAAGGTGTTACAGTAGGTATAGGGAAGGTGTTACAGTAGGTATAGGGAAGGTGTTACAGTAGGTATAGGAAAGGTGTTACAGTAGGTATAGGGAAGGTGTTACAGTAGGTATAGGGAAGGTGTTACAGTAGGTATAGGGAAGGTGTTACAGTAGGTACGGTAGGTGTAGCGGAAGTGACGGTTTGGGTGTGACGTTACCAACCGGAAAAAAACAACAAAAACAATTGACCGAAAGAAAACATTTAACAACAATGTTGGTAAAGCATTTCTAATGTTGTACTCAATGTTGTACTCAATGCTGTACTCAATGTTGTACTCAATGCTGTACTCAATGTTGTACTCAATGCTGTACTCAATCCTGTACTTAATGCTGTACTCAATGCTGTACTCAATGCTGTACTCCAATGCTGTACTCAATACTGTACTCAATGCCGTACTCCAATGCTGTACTCTAATGCTGTACTCAATGCTGTACTCCAATGCTGTACTCAATGCTGTACTCCAATGCTTTACTCAATGCTGTACTCCAATGCTGTACTCAATGCTGTACTCAATGCTGTACTCCAATGCTGTACTCAATGCTGTACTTAATGTTGTACTCAATGCTGTACTCAATCTTGTACTCCAATGCTGTACTCAATGCTGTACTCAATGTTGTACTCCAATGTTGTACTCCAATGCTGTACTCAATGTTGTACTCCAATGTTGTATTCCAATGCTGTACTCAATGCTGTACTCAATGCTGTACTCAATGCTGTACTCCAATGCTGTACTCAATGCTGTACTCCAGTGCTGTACTTTAATGCTGTACTCCAATGCTGTACTCAATACTGTACTCAATGCTGTACTCCAATGCTGTAATCAATGTTGTACTCCAGTGCTGTACTCATTAATTCTCACCTGTTAATTCTTTTTCAGGTGTGTCGCTATTTTTGTTCCGGTGTTACATCCTATCACAGGTACACAGGGATGCGCGGATGCAGTAGAGATGGGATGCTGTGGTGATAGGATGCAGTGATGGGATGCAATACAGTGATAGGGGTCTAGATTAATTGATCCCCGAACAATTAGATCATCGTACCATTTGATCTTCGGTCTTTTTATCCCCGGTTATATTATCTCCGGTCAATTGATTCCCGGTCATGTTTTCTCCGGTCACTTTATCTCTGGTCAATTGATTCCCGGTCATTCGATTCATTTTCATTTTTTCCGTTTAAACACTTAGTAGTTATTTTTTATTGGTGTGAATATAAATAACATATAATAGAAATATGCACCTAGCAGTCTATAAAGTTTTTTAAAGAAACTAAGTGATAATGGTAAAAACAGTGTGTGGACATTTGCCCGAAAGACTTTTAATGTGTATTCATATTTCGAAATGCAGCCTTCGTTTAAATTTATTTGATATTTTTTATTTCCTTGAATTTGAATGTTATTTTATATAAAGGAAAATAAAATTTCCATATTAGGAACAGCAAGAATAATTGCTCAACAATTTCAATTTTTTTTTATCATCATGGATTTCATCGTAACTATGAAACAATGAAACAAATTTATTGAGGAGTAAAAAACATAATACACATTAATTAAAAGAATTAAAAGTCGATTTTACAAGTGTACTTATCATTCAAGCCATTTTATAAGGGCTATAATGGGGGTGGAAAAAGCTTCTCTTCAATGACTTCGCTTACATCGTGGACAGAAAATAAGTCATTATCAGCCAATTAAGATATTAATTAATGTTTTTTTTACTCTTGATCTTGTTATCATTTGTTATTTTATTATAGAAAGTTGTTATTTTTTATTATATTAAATAATATTAGTTACCATCCCATTTTTTGTTTATAAAATATAGATATTTTGGCCAAATGTTCATTCGGCCAAATTTCCGTTCGGCTAAATGTTCGTTCGGCCAAATGTTCGTTCGGCTAAATGTCCGTTCAACCTGTAAAAGCAAATTTAAAAATATTTTTTTTTTATATTCCTATAAGAAACAATAAATGCTTTCAAATTTACATTCCGGCAACAAAAAATATTCAATGGTAAAATCAAATGTACAGGTATACCCCACACTTATTATAACTCGCACATATGACAGGTCAAATTAATCAGGAACATGTCTCGTAATTATTTCTCCTGGTATCGAATTTTATTGAGGAATAACTTCCGACATTTTATCGGTAGTTTTCAGTTAAGCTGTTTTCGCCGTAACTTTTACAATTATTATCATCATGCAGTTTGGATAGATCAAAAATCATTGTATCATTAATTAAACTATTTAACATAAAATGATTTCAATATATCCCACCTGCATTATCATAATGTTTGTATTAATTAAAACAGCGTAATTGATAGTTAGGTATATTCACTTAGCTTGCGAATGAACTAATAAATAGCTGGTTAATATTTCCTATCACCTGTAAGATGTTTTCTAACTAGTTGTAAATGTAAATTATTTGTAAATAGAAAATAATTTATTTGTTGCGGTAATCAGTTCTAACTGTTTGAATTATGTTATTTATTATATAAATAGTAAATGTAAATTTTTATATAGAAGAAAAATCGTAATAAATTATTGTGTTCTATGTATTTAAGCGAACAAAAATATGACGTGGAATCAAATGACCAGGGACCAATTGACCGGGGATCAAATGGTACGGTGATCAATTAACCGGCCACCCAGTGGTAGGTGCCATTGGGTACCTAATCTTCCAGTGTTTTAAAAGTGTTTGCACATTTTGTTAATATATTAATTAATTTTTTTTTATACCACAGATTATTTACAATTTTCTGTGTACAGTTTTTATAATCTATTTATTCTGGACCAAAATAACTGATCTAAGAATAAATTGAATTATGCATTTATTACTAAAAACATTATGAAATTAGAAACACAAGCAAATAGAGCTATCGTACATCAGGCAACAAAGTCGGTGAAGGAGAAATGAAGTTACCAGTGTTCTACATCAGTCCTCTACTTGTGTTGGTGTTACTTACCAGGCAGTGTTTGGGGGTGAACCCCCTGGTTAGACTGAAACAGGGGGACTTGCAGGGGGTAAGACACTAATGTAAATGTTATGCACGATATCAAGAATTTGCGCAATCTTGAGATTTTGCTGAGTGTTTTTAAAATTGTGAAATTGCGCGGTAATCTCCAAATTGCGCTAGGGCCGTTTGCGTGAATTAGCGATTAGAGTCTGTTTAGCTAATTAACTCAAATTTAATTTACAATCTATAGACATATTTTAATATTTATATAATAAATGTTTTCACTTGCTACTTTTAGTAAAAGCAACTCACAGTATTAAATAAAAAATAAATATGATATTAACGAAATTAACGAAAAAGGCAATGTATTTATTTCAATATCCATTGTTCAATTTATATATGTATTGCGTTAAGATCCTGAAAATGCGCAGCTCATTCTTAAGATAGTGCAATTTGATAAATTGCGTGGAACATAAACTCTATCAAACACTTTGTCATACTGTTTGTCTGATGTCCTGTACACACTATCAAACACTTTGTCAAACTGTTTGTCTAATGCCCCGTACATACTGTCATACACTTTATCAAACTGTTTGTCTAATGTCCCGTACATACTGTCAAACACTTCGTCAAACTGTTTGACAAACATTGGCTTGATATCTAGGTATAGCTAATCAATTATATGTATTACTATTATATGTATATTTACTCAAGAAATTACCCATATGCATTATTGTCTGAAAAAAGACTTATAGATAAACAAACATAGTTTTCTATTCTATTGTTTGAGTTAGACAAACAATTTTCTAACATGTTGGATTTATTAAACCTTAGAACACATTTATGGCCATTCCACACTAGCGGATAAAATGCCTCGTTTTCACTGCTCAGTTTACGCCTCTTTAATTAATCACGGTTAAATGAATGGGAAGCAGATTTGCAGTCTATACTAGCGTTTCTACCGCCTTCCATTCATTTAACCGTGATTAATTGAAGAGGCGTAAACTAAGAAGTTAAAACACGGCGTTTTTTCAGCTAATATTGGATGGGTCTTAGCCAGTTTGACGAAGAGTTTGATAGTTGGTTCCAGGCCAATCCACGAAGTTTTAAGGAACGTGAGGTTTTAATTATTTCTATTAAAGGACGTTTATCTCTTTTAATTATGAAGAATAATAGCACTGCTAATTTCAATTTATTATCTGAAATTTTCGTAAATAAATATAGTTAAGAAATGTGAGGTAAATTTTTTTTAGGTAGAGTAAGTTCCGAGTTATCGGACGATTCTATATTTATGATCATAATTGGGAAAATTTTATAATTCAAAATTCTCACTCGTCATTTCTTCTGATTATTATCTAAATGTGGAACCGTCCGATAACTCGGAACTTACTCTATTCACTAAGTAGCTATGAAATTAAATACATACTTAACAATTAGAATCCTCATCTACCAATTATATATCAGAAATCAATTGATGTTTTAAATTAAAGATAATGCCATTTGAAAAGGAGTTCCTTATTAAAATGTTCAACTCCCTCTTCCACAGACCATATCACCGGGCACAGGTGGAAGAGTAGCAGCTTTTCAAGGTATTCCATACGCTATTCCCCCAATCGGAACCAGGAGGTTCAGAGCCCCCCTTCCCCATCCCGGATGGAATGGTACGTTGAGAGCCACTAGTTACGGTCTGTCCTGTCCCCAACCCTTCATTCAAAGTCATCTAACGAGTGAAGATTGTCTCACCCTCAACGTCTGGGCCCCGTCTGTGAGTCCAAAGAATTGAAAATCAATACCAAGAAGAAATATAACACTTGTTATGCGATTCTTAAGATTTCATGGAAAAGATTCAAATCAACGGGATATCCATATTATTAAGAGCATATTTAAACCCCATGTTGAAGATTTTTTTAAGGTTTCAAGCTTTCGAATAGAAAGATTTCTATTTCTCATCAGGAGAAGGGTGGGAACCCTGTACGGGCCTGTACATAACAATGATTTTTTCAAAAGCTTGACACCTAAAAAAACCCTCAACGTTGAGTTCAAATAACCTTTAACTAATTCTTAAGATGTTTTTCATAACAAGGTATTCATTTTCAGGCTGTTCCGGAGTCGACACAATTGGGTGTGCTGGTTATTCTTGAAGGTGAACTATGGGTGACATCGCAACCCCAGAGATTCTCGGGTGCGGAAATTGCTTCCAGAGGTCTCATTGTTGTAACACTCAACTACAGAACTAATATATTTGGTGAGTAACAGATACTTTCATAAATAGCACTTTTAATGTATTTGAAACAGAAATCTAAGTTTTATTCATGGGTATTCATTAAAACATGCAGGTTTTCTTCACTGGCCACGTGCAAACATTGATGGCAATATTGGTCTGCGAGATCAGAACCTAGCTCTGAGATGGGTTGCAGAAAATATTGCTAGATTCAACGGAGATGCGAGACGAGTCGCTCTTTTGGGTCACTCGGCAGGTGGAGCATCTGCTTCAATGCATCTCACAGCTACACCAAGTCAAGGTACAACTTTGTTCTGTTAGCAGAGTTCTGAGTTTAAATTTAAGTAATACTGACAATGTGGTAAATTAGGACTAATAAAATTATCAGTATGCGGAGTGAGATTTGTCTTTACGGATTCAAACTTTTTGAATAAATGATACAATGCCTAATGATACAATGCCTATTTCTAACTGCAGGCCTTTTCTCTCGGCTGATTCTGCTATCTGGTAGTTCTACTGCTGGATGGGCGGTGATGCGGAGACCAGAAGTAGCTACTCAGAGGCTGGTTGGACAACTAGGGTGCAACAGTGCCCGGTATTCTACCCAGCAAATGTACGATTGTGTACAAAGAATGCCAACGCAGAAAATAATGCGTGTTGTCACTAATATGATAGAGGTAGGTCTTGCTGGTTTACTAATTACATCGTAGACTATTTTAATTTTTGAAAATTAATAACTGCATCATCAATAAAATTGCAGGGAAGCAATCCTGATCACATGTTCGGCCCAGTGATAGAGTCCTGGGGTCCAGAGAGAAATCGAATGGTTCCTGAAGATCCTTTGACAGCTTTGCAAAAAATGAGAGCCCTCAATATTCCAATTTTGGCTTCAATTACCGAGTTGGATGGTTCGGTAATGCTGTGTAAGTGGCTAATATGATTAATTATCTTTCAAATAAATATTATAACATACCAACAGTTCTGGGTTATATCAATTTATATGATTTTTTAAAATAAATTTAAGGAAAAATTTAGAATGTGATATACTGTACAATCAACAATATGAGTTAAGATATCGTATAGGTAATATCATATCATTCACAAATCCCCCTACCCTCAGATCTGAAGCAGGAGCTGAACTACATGGCAAGAAGGGAGCTGTCGAAGTACTCACGAGAGGTACTGGTGCCGATGGCTCTGGCTATGGCGGGATTCAACAGCTCTTCTCCTTCTTCTGAACTCCTGCAGACGATGGTTCAGTTTGAGTATTTGGATAATTCTCTGCAAAATGGCACAGATGATCTCAGATATAATATTGTGAAGGTAAAAATATAATACAATCATTTATAAGACTAAAGACTATCAATCATTTAATAATGGGGAGATATGTTATGTAGTTCATTCTATATAAGCTGCTAAATTGAAATATATAAACGTGATTACTGAGAATATCGTTAAGATTTAGGTAAATTGAACTTATTTTGCAAACTCATATATAAATTTTTTTTTTTCAAAAATTTAATTAAACTTTTACGCTCATAGTATTTTCAATTGTATTTTCAGATGTTTTCGGACAGCTTATTCAAATCTCCAATGATTCGATTTGTGGAAGCGTCTTCGTCTGTTTCGTTACCTACCTACCTGCTTGTGAACGACGCAGTTGCGCCCAACATTTATGGACTGCCAGTACAACTAGAAGGTACAGTCGAAAAAAAGTGCTACTGATTTTTGGACAATTTACTAATTTCACATTTCCAAAAGGAAAGTTTAGCTATTGATATGCTTGCTATATATTTTGAAATTGGTATGGGTACACGATGAAAAATTGTTAAGATTTGAAAATAATGGAAAATTTAAAAACTCTGGGAAATTAACATCATGCGGAGACACTTTGTTTTGATAGTACATTCTTAGCATCAGAATATACAGAATGCTTTTTGACGTAATAAAATAAAATGAGGGAACGTTGTACAGAGATAATAGGTAATTCAGAAAATAAATAATATTAATATTGGAATAATGTTTCAGTACTGAGCACTGAGCAGACAAGTGTTGTAGATAATAGAAACAAATTGACATGAAGATGAAATAATGTATCTAAATAAATTGTATAGATTTAGTATATTTTTTAATTTGGCGATTAATTGTTTATTATGGATTTAATAATTCATCTAATAGGTTCAACACACGGCACAGACCTGATGCTTCTGTCAGGCAGTAACTCTTTCCACCAGCTAACTAGAGGAGAGATGAATGTGTCTCAGAAGAGATTCTCAGAAGTGCTGCAGTTCCTGCTGGTGAATTTCGTGAATAGAGGGTGAGACAGAGGGTGAAGATAGGGAGAGAAAGAGGGTGAAGATAGGGAGAGAAAGAGGGTGAAGATAGGAAGAGAAAGAGAGTGAAGATAGAAATAGAAAGAGAGTGAAAATAGGAAGAGAATGAAGAGGGTTCTGATTGGGTTTTAATGGAGTAGAGAACTATAGGATAGAATGTTTACAAGTGTGAAATGGGGTTAGGATGTATAGAAAAATGTTAGAAAGTATTATGTCAATATTATAATCAAATACAACGAGAAACAAGAAGAAATAATTCGATAAAGATAGTCAATATAAACCATATTCTATATGCAAATATTTCAATTTCAGTCGGCCCACACTTGGTACGTACCGATCAACTTGGTTACCGTACACTTCAGAGTCGGGAACATTTGCCCAGTTCCAGACAGGAAAACTTACTCGAGCAGATCAGGATAAAAATATGAGACTGTGGCTGTCGCTGCTGCCGAAAATGGAAAACATTCACTTACAAATAAGTAACAAGTAAGTGGATCTAGGGAGATAAAGCAGTACTCGGACACTCATTTACACTCACAGTACTCGGGAAATGTGCGTTAAAGAAGTCACAATTGGTTAGATTCCTATGTTAACGCCCATTGTCCGAAAACGATGCGTTTCTCAGTATAATTGGATTAAATTCGTAACAACATCAATAGAAATAGGTTGTAAGACTTAAATATTTCGTAATATTATGAATGGTTCGCTCTGAAAATCAAATTACATATTCATTGATTATCCAGGTATTAAAACAATACTTCGATTCCACTGTATTATAAAAAAATTGTACTTTTGCTAGATTGGAAACAACCTATGTGAAAAACAACCCACCATTCACAACGAAAGCTACAACAACAACGACAACAACAACCTCCACTTCCTCGCCAACATCAGTTAGTACTGCTAAAGTGAATGCCACTACGCCATGGACACTAATCACCCAGAAAACTGTGTCAGGTTTGTCAGTCTTTAAAATATAAGAAATATGAATTTCCGATTCTAAGTAAATTCCAACCCCTCCTCTCCCCCGGTAAATTCCACCCCAGATAACAAATATTAACAAATATCCGGGTTGGGCCTTACCGGGGTGGAATATACCGGTCACCGAATTTCCTATAGATAGGTTAAGGAAATAATAAAAATCGACTGACATTAAATTTGGGAAGATTAACAGTAATGTATCTATTTTATCAACAGGTGCACAAGTTGAAGAGAACAGTGCTTACCAAATTGCAGTTTGGGGTCTCCTAAGTGTTATCGCCATCTTTCTCCTCTCGGTGGCACTCTTTGCTTTGTGGAACCGGAGGAACGAATCCAAACTACGAAAGAACATCTCCAGGAAAAGAATGAGACTAGGCAATCCTTCTTGACAATCAGCAGTGGGGGCAGGAAGGATTATCGGGCAGTACCAAATCAGGTCCACGCCAGAGCCTTCTCCCTCACAGGTAGCGAGAAATTACAAAATGGTTCTCTATAAGAAAGACTATTACTGAAAGCTTGACAGAGAATATCAGGTCTGGTAGGAATGTGAGTACCTATAACAGTCAGACAATTCTCTTAATGTCCACAGTCTTACTATGGGAAGAGAGCTTTCAATCTGCCATATTCTCTATTGAACTATATGCTAGACGCAGTTAAATAGTGACGTTTTCAATTTTAATTATAGGTAGATGTTATTTTTAGATCAGTGACTTTTGCGTGAAAATTAATAGACAAGAATCGAAACATCTACTTTTATATTAACACCTATCTACCTATTAATGTTCTATAGTGTGCAAAACTTTTACAGAACAACAGGAAATTCTTCTCAGACATCTTTTCGAGGAACACAAAAACTTGGGTTAACAATTCAGCAGCTGGAGTAGATTCAGTGATGCCGGCAACATTCAGAAGTTTAGCTTCGGAGAGAGCAAGTCCAGACGGCTTCGATGGCTCTAGATATGGAGAAAGGAAGTTTTTCGGCAAAGAGGAATTCGTTGGGGGCGTCGAAAGGTCTTACAGGACGAATGAAAAACCCATTCGCATAATCAGCGGGAATTCATATTTCGATAACACCCACATTGAAGATAGAAATGACCAAAGCTGTTATGGATCTTACTGCGGTACCGTGTCCAGACTCAATCCTTTGGTTCATCTTGAAGATTCGGAACTGAACACTTATTTCGGCAACGACACCCCTAAAACAACCAAAAAGCTAACAGAGTATGGTGAAATAAAAATCTATTCTGCAAACCCCACAGAAACGATTTCGTCAAGGAAATTCGAAAGGGGGAATGGAAGTAGAGATTTGGATACATCTTCTTCATGACTAGATCTGGACACTTTCTGTTGAAGTTAACGGCCCAATGTAACTTTCTTTAAAGTTTAACTGACATTTGAATTAATTTATTCGGGAACATTAATATTTGAATAATTTTCATGAAGCCTTATTGAATTATATAATTACGCCATCTAGAAATGTCAACGTCGAACACTGTTTTTGCGTTTATCACGTTTTTGTTCATAGTACTTATCAGCAAATCTGTTTTTCTGTTTATCAGCAAATCTGTTTTTCTATTTTATAGAAAGTGTCTAAATAATGTATGTCTATTAGTTAATGTTATTAAATTAAGTAGGAAAAAGTTGGAGTGGACACTTTCTTTTGAATATTTTAAGTTGCAACTATGAAAATATTAGTAACTGTCCTTAAATTGCTGTATGTACATATTATTGTTCCGTGATATGTATAACTTTATGTAGCTCGTAATTGTGATAAGGCGTAGAGTTTTTGTAAATTATCTAAATTTATTCAAGATTTAGGAAACTATAAATCCTATAAGAGTACAATTGAAAATAAAGAAAGTTTGGCTTAACTGTTTAAAATATATTATTTTCAAATGTTTAAGCGTATAGTTTTCTTGATATTGAATTCCATTTTTTAATGTAAGTAGTAATCTTTATGTAGGGTACAAGTTACGAATTATAAAAGAAAGTCTTAAAAGAAAAAATGTAATTTAAAACCATGAGATATTATGTTTAATTCTATTTTCTCTTCAATGATCCAAGATGTGGAACTGTCCGACAACTCGTAACTTACCCTACTTAATTTTAGTTATATATGTTAGCATTTGATTGTCAAGAATGTTTTTTTTTGTACTGATAATACATAACAGGTTTAGTATAGGTTTAACGTCTGCTTCGGAACCAATGGCCATATTGATGTCGTCAAAAGGAAATTAAGTACAAGGGACTGGAAGAAGCAGTCAGGAAGGAAAGTGGCTTAATGAATAATTTCACCTGATATATTCATGGATGCAGGAAGCTACTCCGTGAATGCAGTCACTTTCAAGGGATATGACGAAAATATTTCAAAGATGAAGTACAGGCAGACCTCACTTCAAGTCAAAAATCGTACCTCACATTAACTTAGCAATTGAAGTTTAGCATTGTTACTCCAATCATTTCGTTTTCTATTAACAGAAAACAAAGACGTTTGCATGCTACACTAATACAATGTACAATATTTTTAATGGCTCTTTCAATATAAGTAAAATTGTTTATTAAAAATGATTTTCCGGTACAACTGATGTAATATAGCTCGGATCAACTTCGCATAAGTCGTTCTGCTATTACAGTTGGGTCTACTTAAAGCGGGGTTTGCCTGTACTTAATATCCGAATACCCAATAATTAAAGTTATTAAACCGAATACTCTAAATTTCCGTTCATCTAACCAAGTTTAAATTAAAACTGTAACTAAACTAAACTGAAACTAAATAACTGTAAATAAAAATAAATATTATTAAAATGTAGTTCATAAAATAATTTCTCTTAATTTAGGAAATAAAAGTAATAAATTGTACAGGTAATAATGAGTTTTTATTTAAGATTCTAAAATAGATTTTAATATTTATGTACTGGAATTAATTGAGTCATTGTCTCTGTTAACCGTACTGTACCAGTATTAGTGACTTTATTAAAATTGATGTGAAATAATTCAAATAAATGATTCGAAAAAAGTCATCCCTATATCATTTAGTTTACATTAATTATTCGCCTTGAGGCTTGAATATTGATCATATTCTTATAATTATGTAGAGCTCACTAACGTGTTTAGAAACTCGGTATCACAGTGTGGACGCTATTATTATTATATATCAGATTTATTAGATAATTAAAACTTCATTTTTTTTTGCTACACCACATGCTTTATAACTTATGTTTATTTATAATTTATATATATACAGAAATGTATTATTTGATGCAAAGAATTGATGCAATATGCCATCAAATTACTTGATAATATCGTATCCAGGGTAAGTTCAGAATTATGGGAAATATTTTTATTGCTTTATTTAACGAGGCTAAGGTTACTTATCATTTTGCTGCAAACCGCATCGAATTTGGTAGCATTTTTTAATTTTATATACTTTTAAAGATTTTTATAATCAAAACTCTACAAACCTATTTTACTTCCGACTTTCTAATTTAAGAAATTTTCAGCCTGAAGAAAAAGAATGTACACCATTTGTTTTGATTGTCAACTAGGTATTTAGGTTTAATAAATCCATTTAATATTCGTGTAAATGTATAAAATTGAATGAACTTATAATAGAAACGTTTATATACCTTATGAAGTTATGGAAACAATTAATATCTAAAGTAAAGGCCGAAAACGCATGGTTTGTTTATCAAATTAAATTTGTAATCAAAACAAAGAGTGTACAATCTTCTTCTTGAGCATCAGATTAGTGATTCGCTCAATTGTTGCTCACAGAGTATTAAAAAACTTTAAAAACAAATTATAAAATATATACTGAACCGAATTGTATGCGGTTTGCAGAATAATGATCGTAGACCTTAGTTCTATAATATTATGTTATTAACTCAATTTTTTCCTGGAGCCTGGAGAGGATCTTTAAGTAAAGAGTATATAATAATTATTATTGTTTAATACGTTTAATTACGTGATTGATGATATAGAACCATCTGATAAATCTTAAAATACCGCATTGATTCTTTGGAAACTATATAAAACATTTTAATTTAATTTCTAGTTAAAATGAACCATCAAGTAAGAACATCATCGACCGACTGAATAAAAAATTATCCAAAAAATATATCCTTTAAGGATATCTTTGAACTAGTTTCGTTGTTTTCATTAGATTAGATCTTCTCGAACTATAAAGGAGGATGCTGAAATAAATTATGTTTAGTTATACCTGATTGTTCTTCTATACCACACATAATAGTTCTATTCCAGTGAAAATAAATGTTTATTTTATTATAGATGGGAATATTTTAAATCTGAGTTCTGAAATTTACAATCGAAATTTTTTAGTTTAAAAATTATCAAAGAGTAAAAACGGACCATATTTTTTAGATCCGTTCGTATATTTCAATATAGTGAAAATGAAACTCTATTCAATTTCTATAGCATTATTAGTATGCTTGACATCGTCTCTGACTTCATCACATTGTGAGTATTCATCAATAGGGTTGTGACAATAGGCGTTTAAAATCATAGATCCTGAAAATATTACAGACAGATTGAATTAAAGACTATTTTTCGTTCTACACCAGCGGTATATAGTATTCGATACCATTTCATTTCGTCTATGATATTCTTATGATCTATGATTTTAAACGCATATTGTCACAACCCTATTAATGTAGACAATTAATTTTGAACCATTTCAACAATTTGACAATTTAGTCACCTTGCAATTCTTTAAGAATAGCGATACCTGGCTATAATACACAGCCTATTATTTGTCTAGTATTTCTAAAATAAGTTAACTTACATTTCATCATAGAATAGCTATACCTGGCACTGTTGCAATACATGTTATTCTAGTATTTCTGTTCCAATTGTAATATCTATCAACAAATGACCTTGACCTTTGACCTGATAGCTTCAAAAATTAAATCAAATGGTTTCTGGATAATGACCAATCGTCCCACAAAATTTCAGCCAATATGGTTGAATTCTTTTTGAGTTATGCGAATAACAAGATTGCAAATAAATAAATGCTGACTAGAACATAACCTTCCGCTAATTACGAAGGTAATAATATTTATGCCACGTAAGCAAAAATAATTGTATTTTATCTCTTTTTCAATAGCGACATCTGGCAACTACTCTGTCGCTGAAATAACGGGTGGTCCTTACTATAAACCGACTGTTGTGGATTCAAATTACATAAACTTGCCAAAGAAAGACAGAAAGAAGGATTTTGGAAAATCAAGTACCACGGGCATTGGAACATCAAGAACCAAAATTATTTCGAAAAAAAGAACCACGAGTATTTCGAAAAAAAGAACCAAGCGGTTCGTAACAGCATTGACGAATTACTTCTCTAAATTTTCACCCACAAACTGGACCAATGAGATGTGGTTGCACAATTTCGCCGAAATAACATGTAAGTGAAAGGTATATAGTGTTTAACAATGAACCTTTAGTTTAATTTTGATTGAATTCATATATTTGAGTATTTAAGATTTCTACCTTAAATCGAACTTACAAATCTCAAAAAAACTATTTAAGAAATTTCTTCAATTTTTTACTTTGATCAGATATCTACCTATTTGAAAGAAAATTATCTTGTAAATCTTTCTCAGAATAGCGGTGCAAAATATTTATTAATATATTCATATTAAATGTGTATAGGTATCATAGTTGCCAAGTTAATAAAAGGATATGAAAATTAGGTCATTAAGATTTATAAATGATAGCCAATATGATAATCATAACCGATAAATGATAACCAATATGCATTACATATACAGATTATTCCTATTAAATATTGCTCCTCTAATAAATATTGATATTAAATATAAACATACATTACTAAATAATTTTGTGCCGCTATTCTGGGAAAGACACAATCTTGTTATCCATGATACCTGCAGATATTGTAGATACGAATTAATTAACCTATTTTACTTTTATTAGTGAAAATATGGATCAGTTCGTTCATATCAAAATTAAATTCTAAAATCTTCAGTTGCAATTTGTATTCCAATGCATTACGTTTTCTTTTCCAGTACACTGGCTGGGAGTTATGCTCAAAAGTAACGGATTTGAATATTTAATTTTTTGGTGATAGACTCTTTTCAATGGCGAATGTTTGTAAATAGGCTACCTAGTGGCAAATTACAATAAGATGTTCAGTTTGGTTAGGAAGAATCTTTCAGTGCACTCTGTAGTGGCTAACTAGGAGGATCTTTTCTGCGTACCGTGTTTGAATGACAATGTACACTTTTTATAACTTGCTATCTGTCTGCCATTGTGAATTTAACCTACTATCCAATTTAGAAATATTGTTGTACAGTAAAACTTCTAAAACGTGGAATATAAAATCAAAGATTTAAAGCTATAATTTATTCAAACAATTTTGTGTTATTTTGAAACAACACTGTGATAAATCTCTAACGTTTTTATATACATAAACATTAATTGTAGTTCGTCATTGCCCATTTTTGTGCTCTAAATTTTCAGATAAAGAATATGCGACAATGTTTGGCATAACGTGTGTAATATTTGTCACCATGAAACGGAGAAAAAATTCACGGAACCGAGGGATTACTATTTTTAGTTTAAGTTTTACTGTACATATTGTTTCCAATCTCTTCATCGATGTTATGTAGCGGTTAATTTTCTCTATTTTTGAGATAAGTACATCCGGTATCACTTCTATTTTAAAGATATTACATGTCCATATTAAATATTTAAATTACCTATATCATTTCTGTATTAATTAATAGATTAAATCGCAATATTTCGTAAGTTGATAAGCCGTACTTCAAGTAAAAATTTGTATTTAACATGTTTCTTTTCAATAAATGAGTGAAAAATTATGAATAGTAAATTAGGTATAAACTTACTCAATGTGGTTTGATTAGTTTTAACTTTTTTAGTAAAGTGTATAAACTAAAGGGCCGTACACACGTAGGGTTTTTGAAGTTTACCACCAGAATTTTTGCTATGCTCCTCCTACTTTTTCCACAAGAATAAGAAAAAAAGGATATAATAATTATTATAGTTGTTATCCATGATACCTGTCCTGCAGGTATATTCTTGTAGGAGGAGCTTAGCAAAAAGTCTGGTGGAAAGACTTAAAAAACCCTGCGTGTAAACGGCTCTTTAGATCGTAACAGTCCCGTTGGAAGGGAGTTAATAATTAAATGCACTTTAAAAATAAAAATAATATGTTATTTCATATACATTGTTTACTATCCTTACCGCAGACTGAAAAATTTCATTAATGCATCAAATTTTATTCCATTTTTTTATTATATTACGCTACAAAATTTAGAGAAATAACTACGGAATTGATTTTAAGTGACTTTAATCATGCTGAACGACTTGATAGAGAAAACATTGTTAAAGGTCCCCACCAAGCTAATATTTTTATTGCTTTAGTTAATGAGGCTAATGTTCCTTATCATTTTGCTGCAAACCGCATTGAATTTGGTAGTATAATTTTAATTTTATATGCTTTTAAAAAATTTTAAAATCAAAACTCTACAAAACCCATTTTACCTCCGACTTACTAATTTGAGAAATTTTCAGCCTGAAGAAAAAGAATGTACACCATTTGTTTTGATTGTTAACTAGGTATTAGGTTTAATAAATCCATCTAATATTCGTGTAAAGGTATAAAATTGAATGAACTTATAATAGAAACGTTTATATACCTTAGGAAACAATTAATATCTAAAATAATTTAAATATAGGCCAAAAACGCATGGTTTGTTTATAATCAAAACAAAGAGTGTACAATCTTTTTCTTGAGCATCAGATTAGTGATTCGCTCAATTGTTGCTCACAGAGTATTAAAAAACTGTAAAAACGAATTATAAAATATATATTGAACCGAATTGTATGCGGTTTGCAGAATAATGATTGTAGACCTTAGTTCTGTAATATTATGTTATAAACTCATTTTTTTTGCCGGAGCCTGGAGAGGACCTTTAAGTTTAACTTTTAGATCAAAAAATAAGGATAAAAATACATTTCTACTACATTATACATCATTTATTTACATCACGCCTTCACACATTTTGTCTTCTGCGACGCTTTCAGATTGATAACTTTGAGTATCGACCGAAGGGACATACCCGGACCACACTCGTACGACTGCGGGTAACCTAAATCGTCTTTCCTGTCGAAGAGGATGTGCATCGTCTGCTCCCATTTGACGGCAGAGCACATTTGTTTGGGGAGAGAGCGGGCAATGTGCTTCTCGTCTCTGTAAGCTCTGCCGTCTATGTTGCTGTGCACCGGAATAGACGGCTTTTGAATGTCTATGTGCTTTAAAACCTGGAGAGTAAAGCCACAAAATGAATTCTGGGTAGACATTTTCCAAAAAAAAATTTATGGTTGAAACTGTGGAGAATATATACAATGGTTTTCACTTTTCAATATGTATGTAACACAGTGATTAATCAATTAAAAGCGATTATTTAATTTTAAAGATTCAATCAAATCAACTGATGATAATTCTTTTTTCATTTGCAATATAGCTAGGTAGTTTTTATTCTTTTTAATGAGTGTTTAAATAAACTAAAATATTAGGAAGCTTTTGATAATTATTTTAAATGTCTGACGTCAAAAGGAAATAAAATACAAGGGACTGGAAGAAACAGTCAGAAAGGAAAGTGGCTCCATGAACAAAGTCACCTACCACCAGTTGGTGACAATGCTCATGAATGCAGAAAAGCTACTCCGTACTGGTCTCACCTCAATCAATGGCTCCTTTGCTGGCTCCATGAGATTGGTGTGGAAGGCTCCGGAGACATTAAGTCTCTTTAGCTTCCTTATTGCAAACTCAGACATGTTTTGGTGCAGCCAAGAGAGAGCCTAGAAAACAACAGTTGGATGAGGAAAATTTAAATGTTACAAGGTAGGTAACGAATTATTGAACAGTTCCTGAATGTGAAAATTGTGTGTTCCAATAGGTCTATTTGAACATACACAAAATCAAAAACATAGAAGAATGAAAAAAATGAAGAGAATTGTTTTTTTATGCAATTTTCAGATTAATAATTAATCATAGACTTAAATTTTTCAATATTATATAATACTCATATTTTCTGAAACTGGAGAAGATCTTTTAATGAACCAATTGAAAGAATGTTTTCCAAGTCTAATTACAGTTGAAAATCTTCGTGAAATTGTGACTTAGAGGGTAGTTACCTAGCTAGTTTACACAGTTGTGTTCACATCTTAGATTAAATTTCAACTGTTCTCGAGCTGTTACAAATTTGTCATGACATCATTGAACGTTTATATGAGCTACTTCAATTTAAATCCATTAATATTTTTGTAAAAGATATACAATAACTAAGTGTATCAGAATGAATTTCAATACATGGTAATTCTGTTGTATTTACTTCGCATTAGCTACGTACTATTTGATTGAAAATATTCATACTTAATGTGATATCCATATTATCAGAGATTATTTAAACTCAATGTTAATATTATTTCAGGTAGCTATCAAGCTTTCAAATAAAAAGACTTCCATTCATAATCAGGACAACTTATTATTTTTAATTGATATCAATTATTCATGGATACCAACTAAAAATAAAAATTCTTGTCTTGATGATGAATGGAACTTTTTCAATTGGAAAGCATAAAAATTGAAATACCTTTAACATAGAGTTAAAATAACTATTTGGTATCACGTACATTTTTCAGAGATACTTATGTTAAAAGTTCCCGTCTTACCTCCTCGTTACCGGCTATAACCTTCAGGTTCGGGTGAAGGTAACTCGCTACCTTACAGTCTGGTTGAACTACGCCTCTCTTCTGACAAAACTCTTTGGCAACCTGAAAAAAAAAATGTTTCACATTTAATTAAGTGGGAATCTATTTGTAATAAATTTAACAAAGGGTTAACAGTCTTCTACAGAACCAAAGGCTATATAGCTGAAGTCATTAAGATATTAAATAAAAGGAACTGGAAAGAGCAGACGGAAAAGAAAGTGGCTCTATGAACAAAGTCACCTACCACCAGTCAGTGTCAATGCTCATGGATGCAGAAAAGCTACTCCGTGAAGACAGTCACTAACAGAATGACTGTCCTTTCACCACAAACAGCTTGGGATAAGTTCCGAGTTAACGGACGGTCAACATTTTCGAACATAATTTTTTTTAAATTTCAATTATCATATAGCTAGGTACTTTTTTCTTATACAGGATATCTGCAAAAAAGTAGCCGATTTAAAAAGGCGGTAGCTAATTTGTAAACTATAATAACTAGAACACAGAAATAGGTTTGATGTTATAAAATGAAACATTAAAAAAGTTGTACTAGGCCTTTTACATGCAATGCATATATATTAATTTTATTAATAATAAAATTATAATTATATAATTATTCGTCCTTATTAAAAATAGCACCTAAAATAGTTTCAATATATTTTATGCATTTTATTAATAAAATCTTGTTAAAATTTATTTCACAAAATTATTCATTTATTAATTAAAGTATTTTATTTCTATTTAAAAGGGATTTAAAAGTTTAAACATCCATGAAAAATTTAATATTCCAGTAATATAATATTAGAAATAATTCTTACAAATAATATGAAGGAGTTTGAAATACTATTATTATTATTTGAAATATTATTATTTTATTAATTTTTATATAAGTGGAGTTGCTACTCACAGCGCAGGCAAAACTGAGTTTGGACGCTGCAGTTACATGTGCTGCCATCATACCACCGGGATACATCTCTGAGGCCAACTGCATTGCCTCTGACCGAACTTTGATGAGGTGAACAGCTGAAAAAAACAAACACAGTATGAAGGGAGCACTCGAGTAATGAGGGACCTGAATTATGAAATGGACTCGAGTTATGCAGTGAAGTTTTCTATGTTTAAATTATAGAAAATGATATAGCTACGTCTAGCATTTTGTCATAGTTATCCCACGATGACTATAGTTTTCTATGATTTTATTCATAGAAAACTATCTAGTGCACCTGAGATATGAAGTGGCTTAGAGTTATTAAAGAAAGAATCTCATCTTCGTGAAATTATAAAAGTAGTAATACAGGTAGATAGCTCTAATAATTTTCAGCTTACAATTTAATATAGACTACGTTTAATATTATTTATGATATATTTTTAGTTTTTTAATAATTTACGTAGTCTGTTTAGTTACTTGTTAGGGGCATATAATAAGCACATTTGTTAGGTTTCTCTATGCAAATATTATTTTACTTAAAAATGATACCAGAAAACGGATCAAAATATCGTGATTAAACTTTTAGAAGTCATCAATAGCCCTCTATGAATAATCCTGACATAAAAATCTCCAGAAGAAGAACCATTACTTCTTAACACAGAAGTTTGAGTGTATTTTATACTTAGATACAAGTAGATTGTTAACAGAATTCTGGTATCTAATTAATTATCAGATGTGTACCTAATTACTTGAAAGTCATAGGTTGGACATACTTTAGTTTATGAGGGATTTAACCACTGCTTCGGAGACAAAGGCCACTTCCTTGATGTCAAAATGAAATTAAATACAAGGGACTGGAAGAAGAAGTCAGAAAGGAAAGTGACTTGAACATAGTAACAAGTACATGGATGCAGAAAAGCTACTGTTTGTGCAGTCACCAAGGAATGCGATTACACTCACGGATGGAAGAGGAAAATGAAGAGGTGATACTAGTCAACCTAACTCAAAATCTAACACCTAGTAGTTGAAGAGTGTAACTCTAGTACTGTCCTCTATAATTGCAAGTAGTTGCCTTATGATAAAATGAAGATACAATTAATTAAAAAGACTTATTTCCATTAAAAACATTTCAGGTAGATAAATCAGTAGGTACCGTCTTCAAAAGTAAAGGCCCCAGCAAACGTAAGGGCCGTTATTTCCCCAACACTAAAGCCTGCAGCCGCTACACAGTTTTCCAGGGCGGTGGGATTGTCTTCACGTAACCTGAGTGGTAAGAGAAGATTTGTGATATATGTACCTTGCCTAAAAAATTCACTAAGGTTCCTGATAACAGAATTTAAAAATATTCAAAGTTCTAAACTTCTAAAAATGACTTCATGAACCGAGTTTATTCCTGATTATAGAAAAGAACAATTGAACTATATAAATTGAAGAATTCATAACTTAGCAATTGGAAGAGTAGCTATAACATTAAAGAAATTAAGAACAGGTAATTATCACCAAATTCGAAAAATATTAATTAGGGTAGCTAGCTAAGTTACGAATTAAAAGTATGTTCCACATTTCTGGCCATATAAGAAAAAACTATATTGCTAATTGTTATTGGTATCCATGATACCTGCTAATTAAAATGCAAATGTATGATAATTATTATTTTACGGTATTTCTTATATGACTGAAGTTGTAGAGCTGACCGATAGTTCAAAATTTACCCTACTATCACTGAATTTGAAAATAAATATAGAACCTCACTTTTCTACTGCAGCCAATGAAGCAACTAATATGGCTGGCTGTTGAACTTGAGTCTGCGTCAACAATTTATTCGGTCCTTTAAGACAAACTTCCTTCAGATCAAACTCTAATATACTCGAGGCTGTATCGAACATATGAGATACAACTGGCATGTCCATCAGTTCTTTGGCCATTCCTGGAGAAATATTCAACATGAGATTAATGTAAAGAGTGTGAATATCATTTATTAACATAGTGGAATAATATTTTAATATAACCAACCAATAAAACAGAACTTAATAAGAGATTGAACAGGATAATTCTGTACAATTAAAAAGTAGCTAGCTTTTTAGAGAAAAAATAATGAAACATTTAAAATGTTGTTCAAGCAGAACCTGTTTAGATATTCAAGAATGTTGGCAACTAGAAATTAGAGGCTGTCATCGATGTTAACTACTCAAAATAATAAGGAAATAGACCTATTACTGGATGCTTATTTTTCTTCCAATGAGAATTATTACAAAATTTGACGACTTTAGAATATCAAAATACATTCGTTGTTTCTTAAACATAACTTTATATTAGTAGTCATTAGCATCACAATTTAAAATAATACTCTCTGGAAATTTCCCATCTGGTAATAGGTAAGAAAAGTAAGCTATCAAGTAATTAGCTCATTGAATTTACCATAGATTACGTTAAGCAATACTATTTACTAATTTGGTTAATTTACTTAATAAGTAATCAGGCTACCTACAAACTGAGTGCCTTGCCCAGGAAATAGGAAAACTGAAGTGCTTTCAGGATCAATAGAATCTGGTCTGTACGATAATTTGCTCTGGTCCCTGAAATAGTAAATACAGAATTAGCTATAGCTATCAAATTATAGCCAAGTTTCATTTAGGTAAGTGGAAGAAGAACAACATTACAGTGATCCCCTTATTTTCACAATTGTACATGGCTATATGTGTAATGCAGTTAGGTGAATGTATTTATTTATTTATTTATTAATAAACATTTTGTTTTGCATTTTGTGGGGACATTTTGTGGGACACAATTGTACATGGCTATATGTGTAATGCAGTTAGGTGAATGTATTTATTTATTTATTAATAAACATTTTGTGGGGACACTCGTATCCAAATTAAATGGGAAATAAGAGGGATCACTCTATGAAATTGAATATAAAAATTAAAGATTCATAATCATGAAAATAAAAAATAAACTTCATTTCACCTAGATATATTTTTAATGTGTTTATCTTCAGGATAAGTGTACGGCTCCCAGTATGTGACATTCTCATTTTCGGCCGCAGGAGGAACTTTAGGATCAGCCGCATCAATCATCATATCCTGTAGATTTACTGATTTGGGATCTGAAGAAGAAATATTTCTTTTCAATTAATACTGGAACGATGAATCACTTATTATGAAGTAATTTTCAACAAAGACACGTGATTTAGGAGTTAATGTGCGACATAGTTTCTCATAGCTTAAAATTAATTAAGTCAATAGAAAGAACATAGTCAGTCATTCTTGTAGCAAACTATTTTTACAAAATGAAATAGAGAGTTGAATGGAAATTGGATAATAAATTAAGTCTGTGGAATGTGCAATAACATATCCTGTAGGTATTCCACAAATCCATATTTTCAGCCATAGCTATATATAGGAAAAATTAAATAAAAATTTAACTTTATTTTTATAGATATCCTTGAACTTACAGGTATCATGGATACAAATTATAATAAAGAATTATTTATGCAGCTCT
This sequence comes from Caprella mutica, assembly GCA_947561585.1. Taxonomy (NCBI): domain Eukaryota; kingdom Metazoa; phylum Arthropoda; class Malacostraca; order Amphipoda; family Caprellidae; genus Caprella; species Caprella mutica. The sequence goes on along the minus strand of CANNZV010000812.1, from coordinate 250,839 downwards.
GGGCTCAACCTTTTTATTATAGAAATAAAGATCTTGAATTGTAGTTGCAATTACGCAAACTAGCACTTTACTGTTTAAACACTTTATACATATGATTTCCTGTATGAAATTTAATATTTACTAATTACTAGTGTTTTCACTGTATTGTGATTAAGTAGGCAAATCATAGTACCTACCAAGAGATGGTTCCTTCCATAGTCTGTTTCCTCTCCGACTGCTTGGTAGAGAAGTGGAGATGAACCTGGTAACAAGGTTAGTCTTTTTGAGGTGCCTGTATAAGCAGAAAGACATGCCATGTGAATTCATATTGACAATAGCCTAATGAAGAGTTCAGTTGAAAATTGGGGGAGAGAATTCTGTAAAAAAAAATGTTATGATAATAATGCTATTAAGAATAAGACCCAGGTAATAAAGCATGGACTGCATGGCCTAGTGTGGCTGACCTCACAAAATAATTTCAGCAATAACATAAATTTTATATAAGACACTGATATTCCACTGCCAGTCTGCAAAGCACATCCATGTCACCAAAGATCTTTGGAAACATTTTTTGAGGGAAAAAAAATATCTTTGCAAGATCTTTGAGACAAATTCTTATGTATATATATTTATTATATACGGGAGATATTTTAGAGAATTTTGGTCTTTTTGGAGGGAGATCTTTGGAGACTAATTGTTTTCAAAATAAAATCTTGTTGGAGATACACACTTTGCTCACTGGTATTCCAGATAATGAACAAATGAGTTCCAGACTGTATTTCATGGTTAACCAATCTGCAAAATATGAGAATATGGGAGATATTTGGGATATTCTCTACCAACAATTTTGAATTAATTCCTATGTTTACATTAATTTTGCTACGAACACTTCTGAATCACTATCAGTGAATTAATCACTATATTTAAATTAATTTTACTGTGAACAGAATCAGAGATCTCTACGAACACTTTACCAGTTTCTACAGCCTGGCCAAATGCACGTAAATTTAGGAGGAAATTAAGGATTGTTCGCACAGAAAATTTAAAAAATGTCCCATATTCTAAAGACTGGAATTGAGACAATAAAGCACGTCCAAACTCACCATTTTTCTAGCCAGACTGCAAAAACTGATCAAGTGATCTCCAAGGCTTTGTCCTTTGTTCTCAGTAAAATGAATGTAAATATTATAAAATATAGCCACCAAACCAAATAATTGGCTCTAACTGACATACTCTGTAACATGGATTATCAAATACAATTAATATTATACCAGTCTGCAAAGCATGCACAATCAGTCTCCATATATTTAATTTTTGGGACAATTTGTCTCCAAATATTTTCAAATTTCTATCCAAAATGACCAAAAATCTCAAAATTCTCTCCACTAATTACATGTAAACATAGGAATTAATTAGGAAATTGTCACCAGATAATTCAGGAGACTAATTTCAGAGTCTCAATAGTCGCCGGATAAACTTCACAACTTCATGCATCTTTTGCAGACTGGGTAGAGTATGGATCTTTTAACATTTTCTGTGCAAACAATCCTTAATTTCCTCCCTCCTATATTTGCATGCATTTTACTGAGAAGTGAGAACAGAAGCCAAAATAGAGGATTTCTTGGAGAAGAGTTTACCCATAATCCATTCCTGCAGTCTGGTGTGAGGTGTCAAGGCAGGCATTTTGCCCTTTTTTTCACAAGTTCACAAGGTTTTTAACCTATAAAAGCTGAGAAAGTGAAATTCTCATGAGAATTTTTTGGGCACAACTCACAAGAACCCTTAAACCTTTGTAGGGTCTAAGGGTCATGCAGATAAATTCCAGACTGCAGGAACTGGTATACTGTTCTCCAAGAAATCCTCTTTTTTTGATTCTGTTCTCAGTAAAATACATGTAAACATAGGAGGAAATTAAGGATTGTTCGCACAGTAAATGTTAAAAATGTCCCATATTCTGCAGACTGGGGTAAATTGCGGCCCTCTAATTTATAATTGCAGCCCTCTCAATGCTCAATCCAGTCTGGAAAACTGCTTAGGCTAACAGATGAACTCTATATGTCACGCGCGTTTGAGTGATCTGCAATATCGACCAATTTCGCTGCGCAATCTGTTTATCAATAGTTTGTGCAGCCATCGATCGATAGCGCAACCATCGATCGATTCCTGCACGTCCGAATGATATGATTTTTTTTAGTTTGTACATCAAATTGACACATTTTATAGCGTATATCAATCGATAGCGCAGCCATTGATTGATTTTTGCACGTTCGAATGATAAAGGTTTTCATTGTTTATGCATTTAATTAATTGTTTTGTTTTTATTGGAAAAATACTTTTTTTATATTTAATAAGTCAACCATCAGTCGATTGTTGCGCGTTTGAATGATATGGATTTTTTAGCTCTATTAAATT
>CANNZV010000812.1:112360-247458 GCA_947561585.1 Caprella mutica | reverse complement strand
GCGGGAGATCTTGAATTAATTCCTATGTTACCATTAATTTAGCTGCGGGAGATTCTGAATTCATTCCTATGTTACCATTAATTTAGCTGCGGGAGATTCTGAATCTGCTACTGAGAGTCAGAGAGTAACTCTCTCTCAAATTTAAATCTCTGCGGGAGAAGAGACACATTCTGCAGACTGGCACGACTGTACATTATATTAGATAGGTAATTTGAATACAGATTAATGATAAATGGAGTGAATTTGATAGGTACCTAATTGTCGTATCAAATTCATGTCTGATGCCTGACGGCCAGTCTGCAGAATATGGAACATTTTTCCAAGACTCTCTGCGGGAGTTTTTTTATTGAATTTTAGAAATTGGAGATCTCTGCGAGTCTGCAGGAGATCTTGAATTAATTCCTATGTTACCATTAATTTTGCTGCGGGAGATTTTGAATTAATTCCTATGTTACCATTAATTTAGCTGCGGGAGATTCTGAATCTGCTGCTGAGAGTCCAAGTAATAAAGCATGTCCAAACTCGCCATTTTAATGGCGAGTTTGTGACAGTTATTTTGAGCCCTTCAATTGCAAATGGTGAGTTTTATCTATTTTTCTCCTATGCTACAATCCAAGTAAAATAGTATGTTTCCTAAACTCACCATTTGTCTCTCCAGCTTCTCTCCAAAATTCAATAAATTCTCTCCAAAATGATCAAATTTTCATAAATTCTCTCCAAAATAACATTGTAGCATAGGAGAAAAATAGATAAAACTCGCCATTTGCAATTGAAGGGCTCAAAATAACTTTCACAAACTCGCCATTAAAATGGCGAGTTTGGACATGCTTTATTACTTGGGCTACAATGTTATTTTGGAGAGAATTTATGAAAATTTTATCATTTTGGAGAGAGTTTGTTGAATTTTGGAGAGAGCTGGAGAGACAAATGGCGAGTTTATGAGACATACTATTTTACTTGGCTGAGAGTCAGAGAGTAACTCTCTCAAAATAAAATCTCTGCGGGAGAAGAGACTCATTCTGCAGACTGGCCTGACAGGCTGACGGTACCTGAATCCAATGTTTATACTACACAGTTTAATTATTTGATTGAGATGTTTAATTTGGAATAGAAAATAAAATTCATCATAGAAAACTGTAATTGTAATTTTATGGGGTAATTATTGTAAACTTTCAGTCTGAAGTGAAAATAAAAACTTATCAGTTAGCCATTAGGTAGATGTATCAGGGGGCGTGCCGCCCCCCGAACCCCCCTGCCAGGTCATTAAACAATCAACTTCAAGAAGTGTGCAAAACAACAAACTAGCGGATACAACACACTACATAACAGTTTTTCACATTGAGGTCATTAATAGAAAGTACAGAGGTAGGTGCGCCGTATTGTAGTGCGCCGTAATGTGGTGCGCCGCTCAGCTTTTAGATACTGTTGATAGGAGGTTTGTCTACTAGGAGTAGGAGCCAGGGGCAGGAGGCTGGTTTAAATAGAGGAAGAGCCATAGAGGTTTTGCTGTATAAGTACCTAATATATTTTACAATCCTTTCTAAAAACTGAACAGTCTTAAATCAATTCCTTATTATTTACAGATGCTGGTAACTATGACAGCTGCAGCAACTTGGCAAGAAACCTGAAGTAGGTAACCTAGGTTACAGACTTACAGAATCAGAGCACAGACTACATAAGCCTGCTTAAAATTTATCTATTTATATTTTAACTATAAGGTAGGTATCTTAAGCAATGTAATTTATATTAAATGAAACATATTTTCGCTAGCTACATCTCCATAAAATATACTGACGCAGACTACTTTAGAGCAAATTCCTGGAAAAAATGGAGTTTTTTCTCGCCATCATTTAGGTTGTTGTTCACTAAAGAGCGGATCTTTGTTATTCCCAAGATCAAGATGTAGCTTGATTGATACCCTTTTCAGCGGGTCGGTCCTCCTATCTTCCTGTTCAGGTATTCACCTCTGCCACCACAAAAAGAAAGATCCTTCACTTATTTCTTTATCAATTTTCACAAATTTCTAAGCGTATCACCAAGCACTTACACTTAATTTTTCACTTAGTACTGATACTGAATTTTTCTTTCAGTACCAACACTTAACTTTACACTTAGCAGTTAGCACTAACACTTAAAACTACACTTATCACTAATAATTGAAACTACACTTATCACTAATACTTAAAACTACACTTATCACTAATACTTAAACCTACACTTATCAGTTATCACTAACACTTAAAACTGCACTTAGTACTAACACCCAAAACTGCTCTCAGCACCAACACTCCAACAGCCTCACCACACCACCCCCAACCGTGCTCAATAGACACTGGCTCCACACCCTCACCCAACAGCACCACCAGCCATCAACGCCTCTTCCCTCTCCCTCAGCCTCCACATCTTGTACAGCACTCTTCCACCTTCCTCTCTTCCCTCACCACCAAACAAAAACCTTCCCACAACCTCATATACATCCTCCCCTCTCGATCTCTGCAGCTCAATGGCCTCACTTCTAACCTCCTCCAAACTCTCGCATTCCAACAAAAAGTGCTCATCATCTTCTCTCTCCGCACCACACAACCTACACTCCACACTCTCGTCACCCAATCTTCTGCAGGCCAGCCTCAGACTCCTCGTTCTTGCTACAAATCACAACCTCGACTCCATACCTCCCTCGTGATCCTCCTCCTTCATCTCCGTCTTGAACCTTCTGCATATCCTCAGGCTACTCTTCCCCTCCATCTCCTCTATCCACTCCTGATGTACCTTCTCAGCTACTCTTCTCTTTACTGCTTCCTTAGTCATTATCTTCATTTCTTCCTCCTCAACACCAGCCCAGGTCAAGCACTTCCTTGTTTCCTTTATCCAATCACTTCCTCTCTGCTTGGCTACTCCCATCACTCTCTTCAGCATCTCATTCTCTCCCTGCTCAACTCTCCTCATGTACTGCAGTCTCCCTCTAGCTTCTCTACCTTCTCTACTCCTTACTGTTCCTATTCCCACATCTCCCCCCATTCCAGCCCTAGTTATTCATAGAAATAAGGAACTGCGTTCATATGTGGTTACCTCACCCGCATTCGGGTGTCACATGTACATTTGGCCTCTAACTTTTTTATTTGGGCAGCTATGAAGTTTAAACTTATAAAATGTTTGAACTATATCAATAACAATAATATCCTGTGAAAATATCATCAATTAATTAAAATTTGAATTAATAAAGATCATTTTTATTTCATGAAAATCGTATGCTAACTGTAGCATTTCCGGCTTTTGGAATTTGTTATGTAGATTTTTGATCCGCTATGGTTTTCTTATGTTAACTTCATGATAGTTTAATGACCTGGCAGGGGGTTCGGGGGGCGGCACGCCCCCTAATATATATATCAGTATATTTATCAGAAATAAACTGCAAATGTATACCTGTGACACCTGATCTGGTGTCTCCCAAATAAAAAAGTTATAGGCCAAATGTACACGAATGCGGGTGTGGTAACCACATATGAACGCAGTACCTTACTCATTCATAGTGTGTTTTTCTTCTACAAACTGTGAATGGCACTGTAGGTATAGTGTATTCTGCATTTGCATATACGTATCAAACATATATAGAATAGATATGCAAGTATCACGGAGAGTAATTGAAAATAATGAGTTTAATTACATTTTTCTTACTTAATCGAATATTTTGAACTGCTTGTTATTTAAGTACTTACCCTATTTCACGTTTCTCCAAAATGTGACCTTTTCAATTTTTGTTAAAATCTCCTATCATTTATTTAGACTATTTTCATCTCTTATTGATTGACAGAAAAATATGGATTATGGTTTCAATCACACATAAATATCAGTGTTCTGTCCATGACGTGTCCTCTCAGTGCTTCTCAGTATTTTTTTAGTACTGAGAAGATACGAAGATAGAGGCGCGATAAAAAAAGGTCAACCTCTTTAGCTTTATATCTATTACATTCTGCTCATTTTTCTATATTTCATTATTATTTTTTCTAACTTTTTTTATTATTATTACTGTAGTTTTCATGTGTGTCCTCTTTTCCTTCAGTGTTCTCTATTCTTATATGCGCTAATTATTCCTATGTGTGTCCTCTTGATCCTATGTGTTATTTTGTTTTATATGTGTCCTCTTGGTCTTATGTATCCTCTTGGTCTTATGTATCCTCTTGGTCTTATGTATCTTCTTGGTCTTATGTATCTTCTTGTTCCTTCAAGTGTCTACTTGTTCATAAGTATCCTCTTGCTCTTAAGTGTCTTCTAGTTTCTAAATATAGAGGCACGATAAATAAAAACGTTCATCCTCTATACTCTATAGCAGGGGTGGGCAAATGCAGCACTCAGTGCTCTTTTGGCCCTCAGCGTGGCCCACTGCCCACCAGGGAAAAAGTACTATATTTTCTTCCAAAGAAAAAATATTATTTTTAGCCCTGACTGCTTTATAAATTAAAAGGATAAAATAGAAGACTATGATCAATTAATTGAAGAACAGTATATTTGTAATGATCTTGATACTTTGATAGTAAATTTTATCCCTTAATAAGGTATTTTTTGTGTGTTGTTACAATAGTGCCGGTGTATAATTTATTTACCTCTGTCTCTTTTTATCTAGATCAGTTAATTTTATATCTTTCATACGCTTGTCTTGGGATATTCAAACACTGTGATAAAAATTTATGTAATCATTTTTAATTCCCTTTTTTATAATAAGTTAGGCAGCCATAGTAATTAATCCTGTGAATTTAAGAATTACTTATTGTTACTATGTAAGATAGCTTATTTTTGTTTGTATTGTGAATTATTTTCACATCGAGAAAAAAATATTATATATCATTTATTAATTCTTTTTAATGCAAACGATAAATCTACTACCAATGTTTATGTGCAAAATAGGGGTCTAGGTCAATTCGACTAACACAATTCGACTAAAACTCAATTCGACTAAAGCAATTTGAGTAAATGTCAATTCAACTAAATTAGTTCGACTAATACACAATTCGACTAAAACTTAATTTGACGAAACAATTCGACTAAGGGATTTAGAAGGGATTAAAACAATTTTACCGGAAACTTTTTAATTCATAATCGTAACGCGTTTAGGTCTTTGCATAAAATCAATAATAATTCATGAATATTATAAAAGGATAAATTATATGCAATACAACGAAGGTATTCTAATACATCATTTGCAAACAAGCCGGTGCAATCGTTCCTCAGAATCATAGTACTTCTTTTTCTGTAGCATATAGAGTTGTGATAAACTACACTAGAGATAGGTAATGTTGAAGCGATTGCAGGACGCTGAAAACCTTATTTTGTTTCAGTTTTATACTATTACTCCATTGAAATGACTCCAGATTGCCAGTTAAGTGACTCCAAAATAAGGAATTAACCGTCCTGCAAGAAGCGATATAATTTTGGTCACTGGCTCACCACTTGTTCTGAATATTAGTTTCTGCTCCAGCCAAATATTGTTCTGCTGCACCTGCAGGTATCATGGATACCAACTAAAATAGATAATAAATATGTCGTTTTGTCTTATATTTTCGTGGAAAAAGTAGGAGGAGCTTAGCAAAAATTCTGGTGGAAAAACTGAAAAAACCCTACGTGTGTACGTTCCTTTACATGGAAATGGGTTTAATAATAATTTCTTCAGAGTCAAAAACGTTATGAAAACGCTGTGCAAACACTGTACCTAAATCTGAACGATTAATTCACTCTCTTGAATTTAATGAACATTTTGATCGAATTTCATTAATATCAAAAGAATTTGCTGGGGAATTTATCTAAATATTTGTACTCTCATTCTACTCTCATTAGTGAAACTTCATCTCGGGAGTGAAGCAAATGCTGCATTTGCACAGAAATTCAAATTTTCGACAAATATATAGAAAATAGCCTAGCAGTTAAAATGTACCCATGACTCTAACTGACAATATATTATATTTATAGAATGGTTATTGCTTTAAAATACTTTTTGTATGTCAATTGCATTACCATTTTCTATAATAGTCATTTAGGCATGACTGCTCAAATTCAGTTGTAGTTCAGTTGCAGTTGTAGATAGTTACTCCTAATATAAAATTTTCTTTCATTTCATTCATAGAAAACTTTCTTCCAGCAGTGTCTGTGATAAATTTTCGAACACACCATTTCACGAATAGTGTGTGGGTATTCAGTATTCATTTAGATATTCAGTATTAATATTATAAGTAAACTTGTTTCTATTTTCAGCTTAATTGATCTTGTAGAAAATTCTATAAGTTACTCATTTCATTTTCATGTTTTGAATACTTTAATAATCTGATGTTATTTGCTACCATATAGTTTCTCTTACTGTAGTATTTTACTAAATTGCTTTCCTCTGAGTGTTATTTATATATATCACCCTTTACATTGACTGTGGTCTGGGGCCTCCCAGCGTCTTACATGTTTATATTTCATACTGATACTGTACAGTTTACAAAAAGAAGCTATATGGCCTGAAAAGCTCTAAGCGTCGAGTGCATTCATTAGTATACCTACTGAGATATTTTCTCATTACCCGATTAAGGCTAATTGTGTTGCCTCGAACTGAGATGACTTAGTAAATAAAATACATCCATAGTTTGAAAAGTTTATTCAGATTAATATTAAAAATAATTATTATATCTAATATGTAGTCCTTATACCTATATATTATAGTCATATTTATAGTCATATTATTGATTTTAAAGATCAAGTACTGCCGAATACTTGATATAATTGAAAATGATGTTTATTTTAAATAAAATTAAAATAAAATATTTTACTACAGGTTTCAGTATCAGTTCCCTAGTTCGTACCTAACATAACTATTATATACCAAACAGTACACGTATTTTCTTTTGATTTATAGGCATTTACTAAACCTGAATATTATTATGGGACACACTAAGTATTGTTAACTGGAATGGTTAGGGTTTCTTATGAGTTATCGGACAGCTTCACATATTATCGATCATATAAGACAAAATTAAGTATACTTAAACAAACTGTGTAACCGTCCTATAAATCGGAACTCACCTTTTGTACCCAGCAAATAATTCTTTACTGTATTCATATGATTGTGGGCCAATGGTTATGATGTGGCAATGCAGTATAAATATGTGTAATTTACATTAAATCAATCTACCCATAATAAGAACATTTAAATAACTTGTGCATGGTAATTCCATTGCCTTTTCAAATAGCGATTGTACAATAACATATGTTAACCACACGTAATTTACCATACTAGCATGCATGTGATGCATATGGTATCCATTTCCCCCTAAAATGCATGGTAATAGATATACATACATTACATACAATGTTTTAAATGAGTTAGTGCGACATGATGTACACATTAGAGTTATTCAAAATCGCGGGGGAAAAGTTTTTGGTTTAAAAAAATATTGAATATTTTTCTTAATTGATTTGTGCGTTGGTTAAAAAGCAAAACTAGTAAAATTTAAAGTCAATTTTTCACAAACTGTCGTGTGGCCTGAGAGGTGACTACTTCAAGATTTCCATAAAATCCATGATATACATGAAATGTTAAGAATTTTGTTATAGAAAGTTTCTTCTGCAGGCCTATCATAGCAATTACTTTCTAGTGTAGCAACATCATATTTACATTATATAGATACATAATAACACATTACAATAATTCAAAATAATATTGGGATAGTCATTACTTTGCAAAACATAATAGTTTTTTTTTTTCTAATCTAGAATCGTTTCTCCATACTTTGTTATAACTTGCAGTAAATATGTTTCTGATATTCTTCGTTCGAGATCAATTTGATGAAACATATCTTAACTTCAAATATTTAACTCCTTTATTTGCTTTATCATCCAGAGCTTTTACTTTATTCGCTACTAATTTGGTAACCCAATAACTCCCATCGAGAGGCCTGTCTTCAACTAGTTTGGTTGAAAGTGAGGAAGCTATATGCCAAGTGTTTCAAGAGAAAGCACTGGTATTTTCACTTAAAATCTTCAAGGTGCTTATCTTCTAGAGTTTGAATATCTATTTGCGTCTCCTTTGGAGAATCAGATTGCGATCATCAGAAATAACTACAGATAATTTTTAAACTATCCTAATACAGCATTTTTTATTTCTCGTTTTTGTTCGTATTGAAACACAAAACAACAAATTTCTACAAAATTTCTTGATTTTGTAGCTGACATTTCAAATTGTTTCTTTAACATATAACTTTCACCATCCAGCGAGCTCAATAATAAATCTGTCTTTTTGAATTTCACACCACTCTGGTGAATCTGGGGAGTACCACCACGCAGTTACAGTTACTCTCTTCAGTCGTTATGAGGTTGATTTTCTATTAGTATTTCATTTGCAAACTAGATAATTTCGTCTTTTTCACACTGAGGATCTTTTTCAAACAGAGCAAGTTTTATCTATTATGCTCCATTTCATTAGAAAAATATATAAAACAATGAAATTTCAAAGTCTGATGAGCTTTCAACATTTTTCCATAGACACAATTGGTGAATGCGAACCACAGAATATCCTCCAATTGATGTTCTACGAACTAGCATTCGCCAATCTTGCGACTCGAGTTCGACACAGTTCTGTGTACATCCCAGTAAGTAATCATTTGATGTATCTTCACTGTGCCTCAATTCATTTTTGGATCTCCCAAGAAATTGATCGCCTCCACATCCAAATATTGAAACTGGCAATCTATAAGGCGCGCTGGATGCTACATATCATTAACACCTGAATATAAATGGTGGCCCATAAGTCACTGACCCTTTGAAAAACGTTATAACTACATAACTGAAAATGGTAGAGAGATGAGGTCATTTTAAATTAAAGGTGAAATCTTAGAATTTTTTGGTATATTTACACTACTAATAGTTAACACTTATATCTTTCTTATTTTCGTTGAACTCAACCCTCTGAGATTTCCAGGAAAATTTATGAATGTCCACTCTATACACTGTCAAAGTGACAGTCTGGTGTGATATTTACCATCACATTGGCGTAAATAATCGGAGAGATGCAGTTACTGTTAATGGAAATGATTCAAAACTAAGATTCACGAATATTATTGCCTGGCATAAGAAAAACTGATAGGATGTATAGATGGAGCTACCTGCCACGCCACGAGAGAGTCAATTGCAATGTTGAAAATGATGTTTAACACCGATTAACTTCTCGCTTTGGTGACATAGAGGAGCCAATCCGAGCTCCAGATCTGAGTCCTCTTGATTTTTTTTCTCTGAAAATACTTTAAAGAAGAGTATATATTGAAACGCCTAATACCGTACAAGATCTAAAAATACAGATCATTGATGAAATCAACAAATAACACCAGAGACATTAAGTGTAGTAATGAACAGCACCGTCGAAAGTGCAGATATTGTGTGACCTAAAATGGAGGTCATCATTCTGAAGGATATTGTTTTTCATATATAATTCATTATTAAAATCTAAAACATCTTCTTTAATTTAAAATGGACCTCAAATCTCTACCATTTTCAGTTATGTAATTATAACATTTTTTAAAGGGTCTGTGACTTATGGGCCAACCTTTATAAGTAAAATAAAGTATTTCAAGAGTTTTCTCTTTAATGAACATTAACATCCAGCATTAAAGAAATATATAATGAAAAATATTTAAACATTTTTTGAAAATATGGATATTTCGAAGCTTGGGCGACACCCGAAGATATGAGTTTTTTTTCACCTAAATTTTGCAAGTAGCATGACAATTTAAACCAAGATAAAAAAAAAAACATTTCAAATTTTAAAAAGTCTCATATTTTAATCACCCTAATACACATACATGTTTTAAATGAGTAAGTGCCACATGCATTATATGCACATGTTTTAAATGAGTAAGTAATTACTTTAAAACATGTGTACTACATCATGTGACACTTACTCATTTTAAACATGTTTTAACTTAAGTTATCACAGGTTTTAAATGTGAGTCAGCGCCACATGTTTTACACAGTGATTTGTGTGAAGGGTACAACTACCAATGAAAAATGAAGTTCTTAAATCAAATTCATTTTTCGATTCAGCTGCATTCGGTTTATAGAATGACGCGAAATTCCTTTCGACAAAGGCCTACAAAGACCGGAAGTAGAATATAACGGTACAGGAAGTGGCGAAAACTGACACTGACGTCGAAACAGTGATTCAACGTCACTTTAAACTTTGAAATTTCAATTGAATGACAGTGTGTCGGTTCTTCAAGGATGCAAACAAACGTCGATTATTTGGCAGCCGCGCCTATTCTTATATATACATAATATAATTATGTAGTAATTAATATTAGAAACACATATTCGTATCATAGATACCTACACTCTCTTTGAGCGAGCTTAATGGTAATTTTTAGGCCTATCCAATGTTTCTTCACTTTTAAAAATACAAATATTAGATCGTGTGGACAGGCCTACAAGCTCGAAAACATGACGACTCCATTATTCGAAAAATCTTTATTTCGCAGCCAGTCGGTCTGAGTATTGTGTGTATGTATGTAGACAGTGGAGAAATGAAGATAATAATTCCCAAAGACTTGTAATTACTGACATCATCGTACTTCCACTGAAATGAATTGTCTCTGGCTATTAGGGCTGGAACCTTTCTGGAACATTCATCTCTTAGGCACATATTTTTGGAGAAGATTCTGAATCATTTGCTGGATCTAATAAATAACAATTATTTGACTTGTATTTAAGTAAATATATCGATGTTAAAAAAGGATTTTTTCTTGGAATACCATGTGCATGAGTTTACAATTCAAATAACATTTCTGTCTGTTATGACACACGCATGCGCACAACAGAAGGAATCAATAGCTTATCTGATTTTTATCAGCTGTTAAATACGTATCTGCACTTTGGATATTTATTGAGTAATCACGAAATATTGGTATATGTTTCTGCAATTTTGAATGCATAACTCTATCTGCCTGATGACATTTTTCAATCCAAATTCAGGAATTGATGGAATTTTCTAAACCAGACACCACCACGTGATTTAGGGAGTTTCATTCTGTAATTTATAAATACACATTAGAAAATATCAAATGTGATTTAAACATACATTCAATAATCATTATTTGTCTATATTATTATCTTCAATATATAATAGCTGATATTTAATGTGAAAACATTATAATATTAGAGTATGCAGAAGCTGATTTGACTATTGAGGGCGCACTGCAGACACTCTTTTGACTTTAGGTCTGGTACTACAGGCGTTGTGGGCCAATAGCGAGACAGTTGTAAGAGTGCTGTCCTTGAGTGAAGTTGTGTGTGCTCGTTTTCTCGCCTTGTACCTACTGCTCCCTAAGGATCCTTGTGGATATTTTTCCTCTTTAGATAGATTTATTCCTTGAACAAGTGAGTTTATAGTATTAAGTAGCATTTCTAACATAAATACTTGTTTGCTCTGCATTTTACTACATAGGCCTAGGTATGTACTTTTGTGAAAGATATGCCGGTTGTCACTTTATACGACGTTAATTCTACTGACAAGCTATAGATGGCTATTACGGTCATTCTTATCTGCAACTGAAACTAGGTGGCTATCATTTTTAGTTTCCTTAATTGCAGTTTATGATCGTATTTCACTTCCATCCCAAGCATTGTTATAATTTTGATTTTGGCACTAAGTCCCTAGTACCTAGGGTGCCTAACTAACTACAGTTGCCTTAAGGCAATGACATTCTTATTTTCTTTTTTAGACTGGTTTATTTCATTCTACTATCAGGTCTAGGTACCTATTAGCTAATTTTAAATTTAATTAGGTACCTACCTAGATACTTCCAGGAGTTTTCATACTAGCTACTTGAAATATTTTGCTATATGAAGGCTTGGTAAGTTTGTTTAAATTAACAGCTGGTGTGAGTCTTTAAATAATTGATAATTTTCATTCAAATTTACTTTGATTTTTATCTAAGGTAGATAGGTAGGATAACATAGATACCTGCGGCTTTTACTTCTGTATCATAGATACGGAATAAGTATTTACGTTATATTAATATGTACTAGGTATCCCTACATAAAGTGCATTATCATGTGTTTTCTAACCGCAACACTCATCAAACCTCAACCATCGGTATTTCGAAGCCTAAGCCTATCACGTCATTTCAAGTCATTTAGCGCACCAGGTGCGCCGCTGCGGCAACTTGTCGGTCGGTTCTGAAAGTCTCCGCCATTTTCGATCTAAATATTTTCCCCGCCGCCATGTTGTATCGAGGGTGTGGGAACACGCACATACTTACACACTGACGTACACTTATGAGAGGTACTATCTGCAACTTAGACCAATGTGCTTCACTTATGCAAGTCATGCTGATTACTTCATTGAATTTATTAATCTCCTTATAATAAATTTTCAGTTGGAAACTTGATAAATAATTTATAATTTAATTATCTATCTGATTTAGCTTGTGTTCACAGCTACATACCAGTGAGTCAGTAACTGCTTTTACAGGGGTTAATGTTACCGGTAGTACAGTGCGTAGTTCACCGGCCGGTATTACTCAGTTTCTTGAGTTACTGACATTTGTGTTCAGGTTGAAATTTGATATTTAAATTGTACAGACTTCTAGTATGAAAACTAAATACTCTTTAAGTTTTTAAGTAGGAAAATATTCAGAAATAAATATTTTTCTGAACATGTATACCGTATAGGGAAGTCCGCATTAATGATCATTAAATTGATTATGATTGAATTTAAATTATATTTAATTCCCTACATAACGATGGAAATACCTTACTTCAATTCACCCATTATTTATAAATCTATTTTCTTTATTGATAATATGCTGCAGGTCCAGAGTCATAAACTTTGGGGATTTAATTGACGGAACTCTTCAACACTAAATTAGTATCACACTTCAAACATTTAGTCATAGCACTGCAAATGAATATCATTCTCTCAATCTGTCTAAAATGTATTAAAACCAATATTAGATTAAATCCCGGTGTCTTGACATTAAATGTACATACAATAGAAATATAATGGATTATACAGCAGTCATTGTAGATCTATTAAACCTAACATGTAAATTGTGCACATTTTATGCGTAATACACACTTCTGTGAATAGAAGTTATTCCACTTTAATGAATTTTGAATTGAAATAGTTTAGTTATAGAATTATAACTAATGAGTTAGTTCATCAGAAATGTGTTGGCTGCAGATTTCTGTATAGTTACTCTATATTTTTTCTGACCTTGTTTTGAGTGAACCACTTCTAGGTAATTATGTAGTTTCTTGTATTTAATATTACGGTGTTACTTATTGCCCCTTTTCTCTTTCTCCAGATAAAATGGCTGACAAAGAAGAGCAAGTGCAAAGAGCCAAATTGGCTGAACAGGCTGAGCGTTACGATGACATGGCTGCAGCCATGAAACAAGTCACAGAGACCGGTAAGAGTGTAACATTGCCTTTTTACTGCGCACTGTCAAACATTGGACCTAATTTGGAAAACTGTAGTAAAGTTTTGTTATGTAGGGTAAGTTCTGAGTTATTGAACTGTTTCAAATCTTCGATCATAGAAGAAAGTGTATAGTTATTCTCGTTAATCATTTCAATTGGTACCTGCAGGTTTTGTTGAAATTAATTAAAATAATAATTGATACTCTCGGTCTATGATCGGAAATGTGGAATCTTCCGATAATTCGTTACTTCACCTACTTAGTTCGTTCTAGTGTCTTCAGAAAATATAACTGAATCCTTTTCTTCCTTCAGGCGTCGAACTATCAAATGAAGAGCGAAATTTATTGTCCGTAGCCTACAAAAATGTTGTGGGAGCACGAAGAAGTTCCTGGAGAGTAATTTCGTCTATAGAACAAAAAACCGAAGGTTCCGAACGTAAACAACAAATGGCAAAGGAATACAGAGAGAAAGTCGAAACAGAACTAAGAGAAATATGCCAGGATGTCTTGGGACTCCTTGATAAATTCCTTATTCCTAAGGCCTCCAATCCCGAATCTAAAGTTTTCTACCTCAAAATGAAAGGAGATTACTACAGGTATCTCGCAGAGGTGGCTACAGGAGATGCCAGACAGGGTGAGCCGTTAAACATTAAGATGCATGTTCCGTTCGTGTACTCAGTGGGCAGATGTTTAAGATATAAACTAACTCCAGCATGGTTTTCTACCATGCTTAAATAGAGTTTGGAAATCTGCTTTAGGTCCAGAAGTTAAATACTAGTGTTATATACTAACTTTTAGCATCTGCCCATTCAGTACATTCTACTAACCCTGGTTTGTGAAAAGAATTAGACCTATCTTTATTTTAGGTCTAAAGCATACGTGCTTCACGAAAATGTATAGTTACTAACATTCTTCTAGGCCTTTCATACCAAAGTAGTGAAATTTTTGAAATAATTAGAGTTTAATGTATTTTGACATTATATAACAGCTGTTGTAGAAGATTCACAGAAGTCCTACCAAGAGGCGTTTGACATCGCCAGGTCTGAAATGCAGCCCACTCATCCCATCCGGCTTGGACTAGCACTAAACTTCTCAGTATTCTACTATGAAATATTGAACTCTCCCGACAAAGCGTGTCAACTAGCGAAACAGGTGACTTAACCCTTCTCTTCCAGGGAACCAGAGCGGAATCTCCTTATTTCCATTCCAAATATCACTTGCATCGAAGTTTACCTTTAAATTTCTCTTTGTAGCCGTAGTGGACGATTCACAGAAATCCTACCAGGAAGCATTCGATATAGCTAAGTCTAAGATGCAGCCCACTCACCCCATTCGATTGGGTCTGGCGCTCAACTTTTCAGTCTTCTACTATGAGATATTGAATTCGCCCGATAGAGCGTGTCATTTAGCCAAGCAGGTACAGAAACTGCGTGAACTACCTACCTCTTAATGGTGTGTCTAGTTTCTACTTACAAACGAGTGTCCTTTCCACCATAGTGCAGTATCTAAGGTACACTTCATGAATCGGGTATCATGGATACTGAAACTTAGTGTGCTGGTATCATGGATACTGTAATCTAAATGTCACCCTGAAGTTGCCTGAGTTGGCCTAACGTACTAACATAACTCTTTAACTAAATCTGAATGCTACCTGATAATTTTGTGGTCGTCTACTTTTTCTAATACTAGAAAGGTTAGATTTTATTGGAGTGGAAATGTTGGAGATTAGTTCTTCCCCTGATAATACTTTCTTGGATATAACTTTTTGATGGTTTCTTATTGTGTGTTCTCTCTTTCCAAGGCATTCGATGACGCCATTGCAGAGCTAGACACACTTAACGAAGATTCTTATAAGGACTCTACCCTCATTATGCAATTGTTGCGCGATAACTTGACGTTATGGACCAGTGATACTCAGGCCGAAACGGAAGATGGTGCGGAACCTGAAGCCGCCAACTGATGTAATTAATGAAGATATTCTCTAAATGATTATAGATAAATTAATCTTAATTATTGTGTAATCCTGTCGTGTAAATCAAGCATATTATTAAATATTTTTGTTATAAATTGAATATATGAAATTTTACCGCCAAGATCATGTACTTTTTTGTTGCTGCTTCAGTGACCGAAGCTTTGAGTTTGAAATAGTCTCCCTTGGCATGTTTTCCACCGCTCAATTTGCAGTTGTTGAAACTTTTCGAAACTTTATCATCTTTGTGCTGAATGCCAAATTAACCCTATACTAGAATATAAATAGAACTTCTTTTCAGTTTTCCAAAGTCTATATGAATTTTAACTAAGAAAAAACTGCTTTAGAGCATTATATTGGTGTTAACGGAGCATATCGTGTAACTGAACAGCTGCTCCTTCATGTTAGCTACATTCTACTACATAATCTTTCTTGGAAGTTATTCAGCTGTCATTTTTTACCATTTCTTATTCTCTTGTGGTAGATAACTATTAGTGGATAGACTCGTTCATATTATTTCTCGTGTGATGATCTTCACTGGTCATTGGATGTTATACTTAACCCACATTAAAGAGTAACATTTTGTACTTTTCTGTGACATGCAGACCTGAGCCCCTAGGTTAATGTACCCCCTTTGTTTCGTCATTGGAGTCATTTGGACGAGTCTTAACTACCCCTTCTCATTCCGTAGTGATAATTACTCACACCATCGGGTTTAACGCCAGAAACTGTGTATTGATGTTTAAGAATGGTTGGTAGTTGTTGGTTGGGACACAAAAAGAACTCTCATTGGTACAGAGGCTTTCTAAAGATTTGTTAAAGAGTATATTATTCCAGACATTGAATTTGTAGTCTGTAGATATATCACTGGTAACAATTGGAACAAATAACATCTTATCCAAATTGCTTTCTTAAATTAACGTAATAAAAATATTTCGTAACTACAATGATGTCGTTTTGTATTATCCCCTACTTTTTGTTCTAATATTTAGTCTGAGAATTAAGTCTAATCTTAGGTGTGAAGATAACAATTGAACTGGACAAATATCTTGGTGCTGCACTTTGGTACATCATGCACTTGGTTAAAGTCTGCTGCAAATGTTCCAAATTCCATTAAATGGTATGTAGGTGTATATTCAGATGCTTCTTGCTATTCAACTTATCTTTTCATGAGTACATTTTGTATCCGTGATGCATGAAAGTATCGTGTATATATATACTAGTTAAAATCATTGAAAAATTCTATTCTCTCTACTTATGATAAAGTAAAATAGTCTAATAACATTAATTTTGTCCATTAATCTAATGCATTGTTAGGTATGCTAAATTCTAGCTGAGTTAGCTGTTAGAATAATTAATTATTGGTGTCAATTATGAGAAATTGTTTCCAATGAAGAGAATTCATTATTTTCATGAATAGTGCTACAGAAACTTACAAACTGCACAATCTAAATGCCTAAGTTCATCAATGGTAGGAAGTTTTAACTAGATGTGCAACAGCGATCTAGTTACAGGTGCTAAGTATATTAAGTGCTACTTTAGGGTGTGGAGAAATGTAAACACTTTATTAACTTACCACCGGAAGAGAGGTTACGGGGAATTACGTCAGAGCCAGGAGTAAGTGCCAACTACAGTGACTCACAATAGAGTGCAGTGACTCAAGGTAGAGAGAGTACAATGACTCAAGGTAGAGAGAGTACAGTGACTCGCAGTATAGATTACAGTGACTCACGGTAGAGAGTACAGTGACTCACAGTAAAGAGTACAGTGACTGACATTGGTTTTTTTTTCAACTCATATTTTCCTTTTAATTTCAGTTTTTATCCAATCAGGCAAGTCTTATGATATCTTCAAGAATACCTTTTGTTGTGGAAATGCTTCGTTTTCGAGATATAGCGCAATTAAGTTTCCGATAGGTTAGGTTGAGTTTGGGGTCTGGAAAGGTACATTTACAGTTTATTTCAGATATAACATCACAAATACGAATATTGGGAGGCGTGCCGCCCACAGAACCCTCCTGCCGGGTCCTTAAACAATCATCATGTGTGCAGTACGACAAACTAGCGGATACAGTGAACTACATTAATGGTTTCATGTCACAAAAATCTAAAAGTCGGAAAAAGCCTTTTGTTCTCTACAAGCTTAATGTTATTCCTACTGGAAGACAAACATTCAATTGCGCTATATCTCGAAAACGAAGCTTTTCCACAACAAATGGTATTCTTGAAAAATGTCTCCTATTACCTATGTTTAGTGTCAAAATATCGGAGGCGGACCTAAAGCATAATTTACTTTCTTTTCCTGATAACTTCATACATCACTTCAAAAAATGGTAACTGTGGGATATATATAAACATTTTAAATATTAATAAATTAGAGTTTTTTGAACTGTTACTTGGTGAGGTATTCTTCCCTCATGGGGGGGGGGGGGGTATAAGTGTCTGGTATAAAATAACATGAAGTTTGGAACTTTTAACATGAAGAGTGATGTTAATTTAACATGAAGAGTGATGTTAATTTAACATGAAGAGTGATGTTAATCTAACATGAAGAGTGATGTTAATCTAACATGAAGAGTGATGTTAATCTAACATGAAGAGTGATGTTAATCTAACATGAAGAGTGATGTTAATCTAACATGAAGAGTGATGTTAATCTAACATGAAGAGTGATGTTAATCTAACATGAAGAGTGATGTTAATCTAACATGAAGAGTGATGTTAATCTAACATGAAGAGTGATGTTAATCTAACATGTTGAGAACATGCATGAAGAGTGATGTTAATTTAACATGAAGAGTGATGTTAATTTAACATGAAGAGTGATGTTAATTTAACATGAAGAGTGATGTTAATTTAACATGAAGAGTGATGTTAATTTAACATGAAGAGTGATGTTAATTTAACATGAAGAGTGATGTTAATTTAACATGAAGAGTGATGTTAATTTAACATGAAGAGTGATGTTAATTTAACATGAAGAGTGATGTTAATCTAACATGAAGAGTGATGTTAATCTAACATGAAGAGTGATGTTAATCTAACATGTTGAGAACATGCATGAAGAGTGATGTTAATCTAACATGAAGAGTGATGTTAATTTAACATGAAGAGTGATGTTAATTTAACATGAAGAGTGATGTTAATTTAACATGAAGAGTGATGTTAATTTAACATGAAGAGTGATGTTAATTTAACATGTTGAGAACATGAAGAGTGATGTTAATTTAAAATCTATTTTTTAATTGAATAAAATGATTGATAAAAATTAAGTCTGTTTTGATTTTCAAACAAAAATATAAATTAACAGAAAAACTATTTTGTTCTTATACATTTGGAATTGGTTTGATAACTATACTAGTCACTAGAATGATAGCCAATGCGAAGAGACAGCACCATCACATGAACAATGATAGCCAATGCGAAGAGACAGCGCCATCACAAGGACAATGATAGCCAATGCAAAGAGACAGCGCCATCACACGAACAATGATAGCCAATGCAAAAGAGACAGCGCCATCACAAGGACAATGATAGCCAATGCAAAGAGACAGCGCCATCACACGAACAATGATAGCCAATGCAAAGAGACAGCGCCATCACAAGGAAAATGATAACCAATCCAAAGAATCAGCGCCATCACACGAACAATGATAACCCATGCAAAGAGACAGCGCCATCACACGAACAATGATAACCCATGCAAAGAGACAGCGCTATCTCAAAGACAATGATAGCCAATGTAAAGAGACAGCGCCATCACACAGTCAGTCATTGCATTAGGTGACTGTGTGTTCTTTGGATTAGTCTCTACAATAATTATTATCTTCCATTGAAGTATTTTACGGATCTCTTTACTTTTACGGTCAGAGAAAAAAGTTCGCACCGTAAAAGTAAATCAACAAAAAGTTTGGACCCGTAAGGTAAACATTAAAATTATTTATAAAAAGAATCACAATTGAAATGAAAATAAAAAATCATAATATTTTAAACAATTAGGCTTGTAAATATGATATCGCAGAATGATATCGCAGATACGCGTTGATTCACATAAAGAGTTATAGATATCAAATTTATTATTCTTCAGTATTCAAGATGGAACATTCTCCAATGGAAAACTATTACTTATACTATACCTACTATAAGTAATTCATGAAAATATTGATCAAAAAAATGTTCGGACCGTAAAAGTGAATAGAAAAATTTGGGCCGTAAAGTAAATAAAAAAAAATTGACCGTAAAGTAAACACTATTTTGACCGTAAAAGTAAATAAAAAATATCGACCGTTAAATTATATAAAACCTATCGGACAGTAAAATTAAATCAAACAGTTTCGGATCATAAAACTAAAGAAATCCTAATTTACTGCTATTATATCATAGAAAAGGAAATAAAGCGCTTTAAGATTTTCCTTTTAGTTTAAGAAATATAGTTCCTTTTCCACATTCCAAATGCGATGGAAGAATTAGAAGGTAGGTAGTCTCATTGTACGCTATTTCGTTAACCCTTAAAAGACTGACTGAGGAGTTTGAACTCGACAAACCGAATTCATTCAATATAATATCACTATTCCCATCATTCTTGGGTGAATAAAATTTTGCCCAGTACATTATTATGATAAAAGCTATTAACTGACAAAAAATCATATAATTCGAGCCGCTGGTTTCCCAAATATCATTGTGTTAAAGAATCCTCTCAACTTTTGTCAGTCCAATTAGGGTTAATAGACATTCTGTACAAATCCGTGAAAAATGGAACAGAATTGTAGGGATGTACTCAGTTATTGCACGTAACCATTTCACCGACAAAACATCAAAATGAAACATTAACTTAAAATCTAAATCATTCAAAATATTTCAATCAGTTCTTTTGACTGACTCTTTTGGTCATTTTGACTGACTCTGCTCGTCATTTTGACTCACTCTGATTGTCATTTTGACTGACTCTGTTTGTCATTTTGACCTTCTCTGCTGGTCATTTTGACTCACTCTGATGATAATTTTGACTCACTCTGATGGTCATTTTGACTCACTCTTCTTGTCAATTTGACTCACTCTGCTGGTCCTTTTGACTCACTCTGATGGTCATTTTGACTGAATCTGATGGTCATTTTGACTTACTTTGCTGGTCATTTTGACTCTCTCTCTGGGTCATTTTGACTGAATCTGATGGTCAATTTTGACACTCTCTGGGTCATTTTGGCTCCCTCTCTGGGTCATTTTGACTGACTTTGTGAGTAAAGTTTCGGCGTGAGGTCTATTGATTTTTTAGTTAAAGGGACAGAGTGCCTTTAAATGGTGCCCCTTTAACGGGGAGGGGAAGGGTAGCACTGTACCATCACAAGCAAAATGGGTCCTTCGAAACGGATGGTTTGGTGGTGATTGCACTATGATATTAATGATTAGAAATAGGGTGAGAAAGGAGTTATCGAACAGATACTCATTAACGATAACTTAAGAAAAAAAAAAACATTTTAATTGGTATCAATGATACCTGCAGGTATCATTGATACACGATAGAGGTAAACACGTTTATACAATTTGAAATGGTAGTTTTCGATATGTCTCCCATATTAGGTTTTTCTATTTAGTTAATTGTAAGGATTACAAACCCAGTAAATAGAATTGTTAATAAATTGAAATAGACTTCTTCATTTCCTCCATTAGTCGCCAGATTAAAATGAGGAATGTTTCTATTTTAATTAGGGTTCAAATAATAATGTTTTTACAGGCTATGAAACTAGGAATGTTAACGATATAAGTAATAAGCATCGTCATTTCTTATCAAAGATCAAACAATGTTATCTTCGGCCCAACATTAATTTTGTGTTAATGGGTTGAACAGTTCAATAGTAGGATAACATCAAAGATAATTACTGTTAATGAAAAAAATTGAATTTTTTCCGCGCAAGGAATTCAGTAGACTCATAAATTGAACATCTGGCGAATCTGGCAATGATGCCACAGCGACAACTGTCAAGTGTCAGTGGATCTAAAGTGTATTTATCCATACTTTTACTAATAGCACCACAGATTTGAGCCTCTACATTCGTTAATCATGATTTATTCAACTATTTAATTCGATAAAAACAGTAAAGTGCGATTTAGTTAATGGTATAATAGTATTTTGTTTCACCGGTTGTCTGTGAGTATGGCGACATCTGGCATGTATCGGCATCTTGAAGCTGTTCGTCTGAGAAATGTCTGCAGCCTTTCTAATATTTTCTAATATTTAAAAGGGAATTAAATATTAATCACTTTATTTTCAATTCAATATTTATAACTTAGCGAGGAGAACAAATGAACGTTAGAGACACTTGAGGATTAATATTTTCAGAGAGTATTTCCCAGTGATGCCATGACTCACCATTCATCCCTTGGCAACTGATATAACCATTGATAATTAATGTACTACTAATATTAATCATACAATTATCGTAAACTAATGCATCATTGATTTATGAATAGGAGGAGTTTCGTTACCAATATCACATGGAGGATATTTTATAGGGTAAATCATGTGAAGGTTTTTTAGGAGTGGCGAGGCAACGAACTTGAAAACACGTACAGAACTTTTTAGCACACAGTTCTTATATCTTAGTCCGTGTCAAAGAAATGCAATTAACTTTGTAAAAATATTCCTTCATTGAATTCCATTGAGTAAGTGAGGAGTTGTTGAACAGTTGTATATTATCGATCATAGAAGAAGAAAACATTGTAGGCCTAAAATAATTTTTATTCAGAAAACTAGTTATTTTAATTGGTATCCATCATAGATACCAATTTAAATAACAAGCCGATAATTACTAATATATATTTTTTGGTTTCAAAAATGTGGAAGTGTGCGATATCTTGGAACTTACTCTAGAAAACAGATACATGAATGAATCATGAAAACGAAAGGACACCTAATTGTTTTCACCACATTACTAGTTTTTAGGAACCTAGGTTACCTACCTACAGGCTGCCTAGCTTGGGGCTGAATGAATACCTAACTGTAAGGGGAGCTAAATACTGTTGATTTTCTGTATGAGAAATATCAAACTATTATTACCAATAGCTACGTAAGATATAATTTCATCTATTCATAAAAAACTAAGCTAATTTTGATAACTGATAACCTATTATAAGACGAGTAAATTTAAAAATAAGTACCTACTAGATAAAACACTTGCAATATCTACAATTAAAAATAAATTACCTATGTATCACTATTATATTAGTCTCTGTTACAAAAAATCTTTCTATACCTAGCCTATCTATCTTGTTATTTCTAATTATGATTGAAAGACTTTATTGAATTTAAATAGATAATAATAGTGCATTGGAGTTAGGTAGAAAGTGTGTCATATCCTCTGACACGTACGTACCTACCCACCACAATATCATAATGCTTCCTGTTCTGAACAGAATAATAAGACTTTCTTAAACTGCCTACCTAATACCTAACTGCAGTAGAACTCCTGTACTATAAACTAGAATAACAAGATATTCTTAAACTGCATACCTACCTGCAGTAGAACTCCTGCAGTAGAACTCCTGCAGTATAAACTAGAATAACAAGACATTCTTAAACTGCACACCTACCTGCAGTAGAACTCCTGCAGTATAAACTAGAATAAAAAAACATTCTTAAACAGCACACATACCTGCAGTAGAACTCCTGCAGTATAAACTAGAATAACAAGACATTCTTAAACAGCACACATACCTGCAGTAGAACTCCTGCAGTATAAACTGGAATAATAAAACATTCTTACACTGCTTACCTACATAACTGCATGAGAACTCCTGCAGAATAAACTAGAATTGGGGATAAGACTTTCTTAAACAGTCTACCACTACCTTCTTTTTTTAAATCAAATTTTGGATAATCCATAACGGTGGCGTCTCGTTAGTCTAATATTAATTATTATGATGCAGCCCCTCATTCGATTTCATCATTTAATGTAGTTTTTTGTATCCGCTAGTTGGTTGTACTGCAGTCTTCAAGATTATTTAATTATCTGGCGGGAGGGGCGGGAGGGGATATACATATATTAGATGTTTAATCAGAAATAAACGAATACAGTGTCTGACTGAGGGGTGTCTGAACTCTCATTAGTTCTGTCCCCATTAGTCAGAGGAAACCCCCACCCCCCCCCCCCCCTTAAGTTCGACAATTACATCTTAATGTATGTTATTTCTCATTTTCTTTTTCAATTAAAGAAAAAAAATTATTTAAATAGATATATTCAATCAAGTATAAATGTTAACAATAAAATAGTTTTTTCGTTCTTTCATTTTCATAATTTTATATTCCTATATTTTTATTGTATTTCTACTAATAATTACCTAGTAGCCAGTAGGTATGATGCAATCCTTCATTCGATTTCACCATTTAATGTATTATTTTTTTGTATCCGCTAGTTTGTTCAACTTTGTTGTACTGCACACTTTATGATTATTTGAAGACCTGGCTAGGGGCATGGCCCCCTATATACATATTTTGTTGTTTAATCAGGAATAATCTTTCTACAAAGTTATAACCAGGCTTAACTACCTCCGTAACTCATGCACAATGAACTATTTTACGGAACAGCCAAAATATTTAAGGAAAGTTACAAGAATGCCACCACAATATATATAGGTTCGACATATTTAAAAAAATCAGTGATTTGATAATGTAACTCATATCTATTCTTAAATACGATGTCACATATAGAGCACTAATGTTTTTCGTACTTTAACCATAAAATATCAAATTAATTTTTTGGTGATCAGTGAAAACAAAATTTAGGATATTTTCCAATATCCATCCATATTGTTATAAATTATCTAAATCTTAATAGTTTATCTTCAAAACTTTCACACAGCAAGTAGATGTCAATTGACTCTTCACTTAGATCTACATTATATTCATTTAGCAGTGCCATAAATGCTACTATGTTGAAGGCTATAGT
This sequence comes from Caprella mutica, assembly GCA_947561585.1. Taxonomy (NCBI): domain Eukaryota; kingdom Metazoa; phylum Arthropoda; class Malacostraca; order Amphipoda; family Caprellidae; genus Caprella; species Caprella mutica. Next base: position 223,109 of record CANNZV010000812.1, on the reverse strand, counting down.
GTCATTGTTGGCAGGAGATGCTAAATATACAATGAGATAGTAAAACACATCTTTTATTAGGTATCACCGAATCACGTGGTTTGCAACCAATTTATTCATACAGAGTGTTCAAGAAATCGTGCACCAAGTACATTTTATAAAGACAGGTGAACATCAATTTTATTGATCCTAATCATAACAGATGCTCAAATTGTTCACCTGTGCATTGACAAAAAATTCAATTCTTCTTAAAATTGTGTTTTGCTCTTTTGAGGGTACCAGTGATGATCCTCTGTCATGCAGTTGCTTTTGGAAGAAATATAAAAAATCTACATGTTGCGCGACTTAATTCTGGGACATAATATGTTAATTTTTAAATTATCAACATATTTCATGTGACTGTCTAATCTGAATAACAAACTTAATTGTGATAGTGTCTATACTCTATAATATGGCTATAGAATAAGTAGCCATATGCCCTTATTGTTTCATGTAGTTTTAATGATTTAGTCATATAACCATTGTGTTAGTCCATGATAAGATAGGCACTGCTTATCAGATTACGATAAAGTGATGTGAAGAATTGTCTTGCCTTTATGTGTTAACATGTTACTATTATTACTGTACTTTGAAATGATGTTGAATTTCGAGAGTGATTTCTATATGAACTGCAGTGGCAAAAGAAATTAATGAAAGATTAACCAAACATAGAATAGAATAGAAAGATTGATAAACTACTACTAATTTTTGAATGTTTTTATATTTACTACAAAATATATCAGATAGTACCTACAACACCAATGCTATTTAACCTTGTGCTGTAAAAACTGACTGCATAACAATTTTCTTACAATTACATCACCAATTTTCCCAAGTTTAAAATATCCTGTATACAGACTTGCATAATACATACATATATAGGTACTCCACTAGCTTACAGAAATTAAAGTGAATGGTACCTAGTGCTACCTAATCTAATTTTGCTTACCATCTGTTTTACCAACAATGATAACGTGGCATCCGGAGTAGATACCATATAAAAAAAAAGAATATTTAAGGTAATGACTGATCAAGAATCATATAAGTTTTTTTTAAATAATGGTGAATAGTTATAAAATGTATACCTATAGGTTTTGATACTTTCTAGATTTTCATCATTTTTGATTTATTAGTTAGAATTGTTTATAAATTAGTTCTACTGACTGCAATACCTATGCTACATAACCTAGAGGACGATCTAGTTAATAGATAGTCGCGCCTAATAAATATACATATTGTTCACATCTCACTCAAACGCACACAGAGTAAATATACACAGATGTTGGTACAGTGAAGGAAATACCAAAGCTTAATTTTGATGGAATTATCATCATTATTTATATGACTACTGATGTAGGTATTCCACTGGTCATGCCTTCAGCTATACTGATTTGTTAATTTATTCTAAAAATTGGGAATATTTTAAATATTTACTGGTGGTTAAATGATAACCATCGCCTAGCTGTATATTGTGGCGGCAAAATGCATTGCGTCAGGGTGACTCCAGCAGATCATATTACAGTTACACTCTAGTAAGAAAGTCTTAATAATCAAAACTGAAGTGGATTAAGCCTAATCCGTGAGTAATCCATTTGTATTCAAGAATTCCAATTTAATTTATCTAGTGATGTTATCCTTATAGTTTAATTTTCTAAAAAGTATGTTTCTTTTCAACCGTACAAACGCACACACTGTTAACGTGGGCGCCACGTGGATCCTTGCTGTGTATGCATTCATTATACTTATACGGAATGCAATTGTGTCTATGTAGGACGAGCATTATATTCCATTATCTATTTTCGAATAGCTTAGAAAATTTAATCACATGAAAATTTAATAACACAAAATTAAGCTTGTTCTTCTCACAATATCTATCACACACGCAATTCTGAGCCTTCCAATGAATAGAGCAAGAGCTGATACACACTATCTAAGATAATAATTAGTAATTCCCTAGAAGTCAGTTAGTTATCTCTAGATATAATTAGTTCGATAGTAAGTCGAAATTGTCGGTGTAGCTGTCTATCTTTGCATTAAGATGTCTGGTGGTTATCTCTACAGTCTACAGGGTGACCAGTCAATTGATCCCCGCCACTTCATCCTCGGTCATTTGATTTGAATATACTTAAATTAGCATGCAAAGAATTTGTTACTAAAACAAATTGACATTTACTATTTGATCAATGAATAAATATATTCAAATGCTATTTTTTTTATATTTTCAATTAAATATCAAGTAATTTATATGGTGGTTTTTTAGTTAAACCGTTTTTCGTCGTAATTTATTCTAGTGGGGCAGAATAAAAATCCATTTAAGGTAAATAATAGACGTATATTGTTTAACTTAAAATGGTTTTTAATCCCTGATCATAATGTTTGCAACAGTTTAATGAATGAAACCTAACAACCAAATTACCAAAACTACTCTTAAAATATTTTTTTATTTTATGTCATGGGAGAAATAATTACGGGTTATGCTCCACACATATTTCTTTGACTTGTCATACGTGAGAGTTGTATTAAGAGCAGGGTATTCCTTTACATTTATTTATTTGCCATTTTATATTTCTCTTTTACAGTCCAAACATAAATTTGACAAAAATATTTGTAATTATTTGAACTTAAGGATTTAATTTCTTTTCTTGTTAGCTGATGATACCCTTATTGCTTAGTTTCTTTAAACTTAATAAACTGTAAGATGCATATTTATATTATATGCTATGTAATTAATATGTACTGATAATATACACCGATAAAAATTTACACCAGGTGTACGTTGTACAAACAGAAAATACATCTGGGAATTATATGGTACAGGTGTCGTATGACCGCAGGTCAAATGTCCAAGAGTCAGTTGACCTAACCCGTCGATCTCTACAGACTAATACTGCTGGTCATATACCGTTTAAAAAAATACTGAAATCACAAACCAATTTTAATTGGCTTCTACTTGCTCATATTGAACTGGATGAAATTAACATTAATAAATATTTACAACATTGGATAAATTTAAACTAAGATAGCTAAATATTGAATTGTTCGAAATCATAGTAGCCATTTTTTTTATTGAAGTTCCATATGGTTATTGAGAGGCTTCAGTAAAAGTAAGGGGAGTGAGAATCACATGAATTGGGAGTTAAAAGATTTTTTTATAGGTAATCGAGTTTGTTCAACCCTGTATCGTTCCAGTAATCATATGTAGTCACTTAAACATTGCATAATACCTGTTTGTAGAATAATGAAGATTTAACCATTGGCAACAATGCGTCGTGCTTATTCTAACAGAGTATTAGAATACCAACAAAGTAATTTCTAAGCTTTTTGTCGCTTATGAGGTGCAAGTCTCGTGAACCAAGTTACCAACTGAGTTCATGCAATCACCTGAGCATTATGCTAACATCTACTTAGGTACCTAATTACCTAGCTAACAAACCAATTACCTATCTTGTCCTCCTCCCTACTTACCTGCCTACCAAATTACATTTTTCATCAAAATCTACTTTTCTAACCATCTCTACTAAGATCTGAAAGACTACATTTTTTAAATGTCTTGAGCTGTGAGCGGTATTTTTTTTTCTTGCCTATGGATGGTTTGCTTTTAAGTTTAGTACGTATATACCTTGCTAGCTCAAAGATTTATTAGTAACCTTTACGAATTTAAGAATGTTTTTAAACTAAAGGGATAATTAGGTGCCTAACTATTACATAGGTATTCCCTTACAACCAACCTACTGATACGTTGGTATCTAACTACCATCCCAAGGATACACAAGTACCTAGATACCTACTTGGCTAATTACTCTGGTTAATATTCAGTTAGTGAAGGCAATACTAGGATATGCTCTACTTTCACCAAACATACCAATGCGCATGAGGTGAATAATTCTTATCGTCCTACTGACAGGAATGCAGAAATAGCAATCAATCATAATGTACTATTCTTCAACTAGTAAATTGGCCTGAAATAAAATGGCCACCTTCTACCAAACATCACAGAGAAATCTAACAATGAAACAGTTTTATTTGACTAAATCTGACCATCTGGTTAGCAGTTGAAACCACATTGTGTGTCTGCTAATTGCTTGCAGTTGGTGGAAGTAATCCTTCATCGTTAGACTAGGAATAGATTTCTAAACTAGTTAGATTGCTTGGGACAGAGAGAAACCAACCGCACACCTCACATTCGTTAAAATTAACACCAAACTTGGAGTATATGTTGAATCTAACCCTCACTGCTTGCATACTTGTACCACAGGTCAGACTTAGAAGATTGCATTCAAGGTTACAGTTTGAGAAAGTCTGCGTTACATGCAAATATGCACATACAACCGAATGCTTTATCCTCTTAATACATATCTAGGAAATAATGGAAGTAGCTATATATAAAAATGTTACAATTGCAAAATGTTGAAAGGATAATATTGCAATCGACTTCTGACTTCCTATCTAACCACCACGGCTAACTTACCTGCATCTGTTCACTCTTTAAATGCAACTTATTGAGATAAACCTTTATTTTATTAATAGATAAAGCATTAGCAGTCTATTTTTTTGCAATTTCCAAAGTAACACTTTCACTCTTTTTTGTAAAGAAAAAGACTTTGTATTTAGATTTTTACTATCAGGAGATTAGAATAGAGTTGTAATTACCTACCTATCAAGTACTAATTCTTTACATTTCTGTATACAGGTTGTTAGTGTGATGATGTTTACCCAACAGAAACAAGTTAATTCTTAGTGCCTCTATCAAGTTACATTATTTATTTATGGTGACACTTCTGCATATAACTAATAAGGAAACTGTCTCTGTCTCTATTTTGACCTGTAGATAGTATGTAACTAGTGAGGAAACGGTCTCTGTCTCTATTTTGACCTGTAGATAGTATGTAACTAGTGAGGAAACTGTCTCTGTCTCTATTTTGACCTGTAGATAGTATGTAACTAGTGAGGAAACTGTCTCTGTCTCTATTTTGACCTGTAGACAGTATGTAACTAGTGAGGAAACTGTCTCTGTCTCTATTTTGACCTGTAGATAGTATGTAGGCGTATTAGTGTGGGTAGAGATAACCATAGACTTTTAGCAAGTAATGTCATGGCAAGGCTTTGAAGCATTATCCACCTATCTCTATGTTTAATTTAGAATTAGATTTAATGCCATATTCTTTCTGCAAAGCTTCTCTCATTTAGTGTTTGTTGTACCTAATGTTGGGTCACACCCTTTCAGTTGCACTAGACAATTAAATATAAAGGACATGAACTGTTATTAAGCCACTTGCTCTACTCCATCACTTGTTTGGTTGTTTTACAACATCATGTACATTACACAGTACATACATTAACCTTTATATTTGTGTGCCAAAAAATGTATTGTTTTCTGTTACGATCAATAATATTATCAAATTTCTATTGATGGCTGTAATCTCCATCGCATATTTATATTTTATTATGTATATTGTATATAGGTATATACTGTGACACACTAATTTTATATCCTATATCATAAAAATACAGTAAAATTTTGTTGATAAATTTCGATGGTATATGTAAATATTTTTGATAACAATACAAGGGAAATAGGGTTTCTTCACATTTCATTTCTATATTTATATTTAGTACAAAGTATACATATATATAGTACGTTACACGGTTACACTATATTTTATAGCGTGGTCGTAAAGTTAGGCTTGAAAGTGAAAAGCATTGGGCGTTGGCATGTTAAACTGTACATATCTGGTATCTAGGATACCCTGCACTAACACAAATTAGTAAATAAACAATTATTTTAATTTTAATTTATTAGGAGAATGAATAATTGATTTTTCTATTTGTTAGAATAGTAATAATAAATTTGTTTTACTTTATATTTAAACAAATTATAAATTCATTCAGTGATATAAAACATTCCTATAAAATAATACAAGTCCTTTATATTTTTTTAACAATGGGGTGTTCGTATGACGTCACACCACCCCATTAGTCAATAAAGTACACACGCACGTACATACCACATACGTGACTCACTGCTATCACGTGTGTACGTGTAATGGAATACACGTACATGTACGTGCACCACCCTGAATGTGTGAACCTATGTGTACATCCTCTATTATACCGCTAGAAAATGTCAATGTATGGGAAATAAAAGACTATCTGTAAATGAGAACCTAGATAATAAAAGGTTATTTGTAAATGAGTACCTAGATACTAAAGACTATTTGTAAATGAGTACCTAGATACTAAAGACTATTTGTAAATGAGTACCTAGATACTAAAGACTATTTGTAAATGAGAACCGAGATCCTAAAGACTATTTGTAAATGAGTACCTAGATAATAAAGACTATTTGTAAATGAGTTCTTAGATACTAAAAGACTATTTGTAAATAAGTACCTAGATACTAAAGACTATTTGTAATGAGTACCTAGATACTAAAGACTATTTGTAAATGAGTACCTAGATACTAAAGACTATTTGTAAATGAGAACCGAGATCCTTAAGACTATTTGTAAATGAGTACCTAGATAATAAAGACTATTTGTAAATGAGTTCTTAGATACTAAAAGACTATTTGTAAATAAGTACCTAGATACTGAAGACTATTTGTAATGAGTACCTAGATACTAAAAACTATTTGTAAAAAAGTACCTAGATACTAAAGACTATTTGTAAATGAGTACCGAGATACTAAAGACTATTTGTAAATGAGTACCTAGATAGTAAAGACTATTTGTAAATGAGTACTTAGATAGTAAAGACTATTTGTAAATGAGTACCGAGATACTAAAGACTATTTGTAAATGAGTACCTAGATACTAAAGACTATTTGTAAATGAGTACTTAGATAGTAAAGACTATTTGTAAATGAGTACCTAGATAATAAAGACTATTTGTAAATAAGTACCTAGATAGTAAAGACTATTTGTAAATGAGTACCTAGATAGTAAAGACTATTTGTAAATAAGTACCTAGATACTAAAGACTATTTGTGAATAAGTACCTAGATACTAAAGACTATTTGTAAATAAGTACCTAGATATTAAAGACTATTTGTAAATAAGTACCTAGATACTAAAGACTATTTGTAAATGAGTACCTAGATAGTAAAGACTATTTGTAAATGAGTACTTAGATAGTAAAGACTATTTGTAAATGAGTACCGAGATACTAAAGACTATTTGTAAATGAGTACCTAGATACTAAAGACTATTTGTAAATGAGTACTTAGATAGTAAAGACTATTTGTAAATGAGTACCTAGATAATAAAGACTGTTTGTAAATAAGTACCTAGATAGTAAAGACTATTTGTAAATGAGTACCTAGATAGTAAAGACTATTTGTAAATAAGTACCTAGATACTAAAGACTATTTGTAAATAAGTACCTAGATACTAAAGACTATTTGTAAATAAGTACCTAGATACTAAAGACTATTTGTAAATAAGTACCTAGATACTAAAGACTATTTGTAAATAAGTACCTAGATACTAAAGACTATTTGTAAATAAGTACCTAGATACTAAAGACTATTTGTAATGAGTACCTAGATACTAAAGACTATTTGTAAATGAGTACCTAGATACTAAAGACTATTTGTAAATGAGTACTTAGATAGTAAAGACTATTTGTAAATGAGTACCTAGATAATAAAGACTATTTGTAAATAAGTACCTAGATAGTAAAGACTATTTGTAAATGAGTACTTAGATAGTAAAGACTATTTGTAAATGAGTACCGAGATACTAAAGACTATTTGTAAATGAGTACCTAGATACTAAAGACTATTTGTAAATGAGTACTTAGATAGTAAAGACTATTTGTATATGAGTACCTAGATAATAAAGACTATTTGTAAATAAGTACCTAGATAGTAAAGACTATTTGTAAATGAGTACCTAGATAGTAAAGACTATTTGTAAATAAGTACCTAGATACTAAAGACTATTTGTAAATAAGTACCTAGATACTAAAGACTATTTGTAAATAAGTACCTAGATATTAAAGACTATTTGTAAATAAGTACCTAGATACTAAAGACTATTTGTAAATGAGTACCTAGATAGTAAAGACTATTTGTAAATGAGTACTTAGATAGTAAAGACTATTTGTAAATGAGTACCGAGATACTAAAGACTATTTGTAAATGAGTACCTAGATACTAAAGACTATTTGTAAATGAGTACTTAGATAGTAAAGACTATTTGTAAATGAGTACCTAGATAATAAAGACTGTTTGTAAATAAGTACCTAGATAGTAAAGACTATTTGTAAATGAGTACCTAGATAGTAAAGACTATTTGTAAATAAGTACCTAGATACTAAAGACTATTTGTAAATAAGTACCTAGATACTAAAGACTATTTGTAAATAAGTACGTAGATACTAAAGACTATTTGTAAATAAGTACCTAGATACTAAAGACTATTTGTAAATAAGTACCTAGATATTAAAGACTATTTGTAAATAAGTACCTAGATACTAAAGACTATTTGTAAATGAGTACCTAGATAGTAAAGACTATTTGTAAATGAGTACTTAGATAGTAAAGACTATTTGTAAATGAGTACCGAGATACTAAAGACTATTTGTAAATGAGTACCTAGATACTAAAGACTATTTGTAAATGAGTACTTAGATAGTAAAGACTATTTGTAAATGAGTACCTAGATAATAAAGACTGTTTGTAAATAAGTACCTAGATAGTAAAGACTATTTGTAAATAAGTACCTAGATACTAAAGACTATTTGTAAATAAGTACCTAGATACTAAAGACTATTTGTAAATAAGTACCTAGATACTAAAGACTATTTGTAAATAAGTACCTAGATACTAAAGACTATTTGTAAATAAGTACCTAGATACTAAAGACTATTTGTAAATAAGTACCTAGATACTAAAGACTATTTGTAAATAAGTACCTAGATACTAAAGACTATTTGTAAATAAGTACCTAGATAATAAAGACTATTCGTAAATGAGTACCTAGATAGTAAAGACTATTTGTAAATGAGTACTTAGATAGTAAAGACTATTTGTAAATGAGTACTTAGATAGTAAAGACTATTTGTAAATGAGTACCTAGATAATAAAGACTATTTGTAAATAAGTACCTAGATAGTAAAGACTATTTGTAAATAAGTACCTAGATAGTAAAGACTATTTGTAAATAAGTACCTAGATACTAAAGACTATTTGTAAATAAGTACCTAGATACTAAAGACTATTTGTAAATAAGTACCTAGATACTAAAGACTATTTGTAAATAAGTACCTAGATACTAAAGACTATTTGTAAATAAGTACCTAGATACTAAAGACTATTTGTAAATAAGTACCTAGATACTAAAGACTATTTGTAAATAAGTACCTAGATACTAAAGACTATTTGTAAATGAGTACCTAGATACTAAAGACTATTTGTAAATAAGTACCTAGTATCTAGATACTGAATGCATTTGTAAAATGAGGGTAGAATGGGTTTACATTATTTTACTTTATTTCTAATGTTTTTTTTTGTATGATGCAATCACTCATTCGATATCATCATTTAATGTATTTTTTTGTAACCGCTAGTTTGTTGCGCTGCACACTTCATGATTATTTCGTGACCCCCGATATACACATATTATTTGATGTTAAATTAGAAACAAAGTACAAAAGTCTCAAACTGATGGGGTGTCGGACCAATGACTTGTATCCTGTAAACGGGAGGAGAATTTTGTGTTCTACAGCTAGTATCTAAATGTACTATCAGAGAAAAGAGTCTACGTTTGATTCAAATTTCTCAAATCACATTTTTCTAATTTCCTATTATTTACAAATCTTATAAATTTGTCATCGTGTACCCAGATCACTTTTAAAATTACTACAAGCATTGCAATTAGTAAAGTTTATTTTTGGAAATTTAAAATTAGTAAACTAAGTAAAAATCATGACGGATACACTTTTCCTTGACTGTACATCATCAAATTGTATTCTACTTCCAATTTTTATATATAAATTCTAAAATATGGAATAAAGAGTTAACATAAGTAGAAGGTATCCAACATATTACAGTTTGTCATAAAATTCATTGTTATGCCCATAGGTTACCCTCTTTTCCTGAAGATGAATGGATATCTTCCTATTCGAAAGCTTGAAACCTGAAAAAACTTCAAACGTTGATATTTAAATGACTCTTGTTAATATGGATGATATTCATTTGAGTATTAATCTTCTCAATCAAAGTTAAAAGTTCAAATAATGCGATTTTTACCTCCACATGATATGCTTTAATTAGTGTATTCTTTATTTCATTTAATTATCTATCAGACTGTTATATCTAAGTCACGAATGAATGCAATTTAATCATATTAAATGATGTGAATAGATACTAAGTAGTTAAGGTCATTATATAGTTAATTGATAATTCTTATTATTTGATATTAATTAAATGTTTGTCACTACTTTCAGTCTACAGACTAATATTTCATTAATTCATTTAATTAACCATTTCATTATTAAATTGATTAATTGTTAATGATAATTTCATTAATGATAATAAAGGTTAAATTCTATCTTGTACTCTATTTATAATTCTATCTAAGTCTGACTCTCTAGACTCGATATTAGATAGACTTAGAATGAGAATTTGACCTTTATTATTATTATTAATAATCAATCAATTCAATAATGAAATTCTTAGTGCAATTAATGCAGTTAATTTGACTGATTGGGATTATTGCAACACGCAGCATTTTATAGGGTGAATACTCAGTTATCGGACAGTTTCACATCTTCGATCATCAAGTATCAAACTATATAATTATAATAATTTAATAATTATTATTTGACTCGTTATTTCAATTGGTATCCGTGATACCTGCAGCCTACAAGTATCACGGATACCAGAAATAACGAGTTAACTAATAATTATTTTATAGTTTTTCCTATATGATCGAAGATGTGGCACTGTCCGATAACTGTGCACTCCCCCCACAGGCTAGTCACTACAGTCGCAGCCACACCCTCCCTCTATTTCCTGCTGTGTTGTCCTAACAGTTGCCAGCTAGTGATATAATTAGGACTTTTAGTTCTTTTTTAGCAGCTTTTTAGTGTTGGTTTGAAAGGTTTGGCCGGAAGTTGCGAGATGAAACACTACTAAAAGTTACAGTGATTTAAAAACAAAAAATTAATCGATTTATCTAATATACAGCCTAGTTATTTTTTAATTAATTGTTTACCACCAAATTAATTTAAAAATAATTCATTTTAAATAATGTGGTTACAGTGATTGAAGAGAGAGAGAGAGAGAGAGAGAGAGAGAGAGATGAGGGGGGGGGGCTGAACTCTGCAGTCTGTGAGTCACTCTATGACTCACAGACTGTCTATGACTCACAGACTGTTATATGAGTCACTGTATCGAGGGGAGTCATCTGAGGGGTGATACTCAATACACTTACCGTGATGTATACAAATTATCTTTATATATGCATGTAGGTATGTACGGTATATGCATCTATGTTTATAATTGTATGTACGTGTTCTGCGTCATTTCCCAATTTGCACAATCTCGAGAACGCGCTGCGTGTTCTTGAACTCTAATATCTCCTAATGCTAAGCGTGAGTTAATACCTTTATTATATATATATATGGAATCGAATACTAATATAGGTATATGAGGGAAGTGCTGCCACTGACCTTCCCCCCCCCCCCCCACCCGCCAGGACATTAATCAATTTTAAAAAGTGCAGTGAAACAAACTAGCGGATACAACAAACTAGCGGATACAACAAACTACATAGCAACCATTTACGTTTAGAGTTTCAAAATAATCTTCATTTATTTATAAACATATGAAGATTATTTTAAAAGACTCAACATGCAGAAATGGCAAGAAATAAATGTGTAGTTAGTTGCATCCGCTAGTTTGTTGTACTGCACACTTCAGATTGTTTAATGACCTGGCAGGGGTCCCCTGTACACATATATTGCTATTTGTTTTCATAATAAATAAGATGGAGGTATTAAAGCATGCAGGGAATTGGGGGGCAGAAGGGGTTTCAAAACGCTCAGCGCATTCTCGAGATTGTGTAAATCGGCAAATGGCGCGAAACACATATACATTAACCTATATGAATATGTACCTGTAATTTTCTTCTTCTAGGGTGATTGCTGTAGTTTTTTCAGTTCTTTTCCTCTTTTTGGGTGGTTTCCCTTTCTCTATACCTTGTCTGAATGAACCAAATGTTAATAGCTATAAAGTTGTACTGAATGCTAATAGTCAATATATAACAATGTTAATACTGAGCGAATAAACTAAATAACTAGATGATGTATTAAACCAGTGGTAAAATATCTCCAATTGACGGTAAGTAAATAGCAGTCTATTTCACCGTTCATAATTATTGATAATAAATAACAATGTGATTTCAGGACAAACTACACCAAACTAAATTTACCAACCTACATTAAATAATGCAATAAGTAAATGTTCTATTCCCAATATCATTTAACTGCAGAGTGACTTAGTAAATTGGTACAGTTTCTTATCACCAAAGATAAGAGATAGCACAGCAAACTGCTGTGTGTGCGTACGTACGTCATCCTTAAAGCTGTACTGATGTAAAGGAGAGCTGTACTCTTACTAGTTACTCTCTTGACGGTGTTATGCAACCTCTTTTTCTTCCATTAGTTACAATGCTTCTTCCTATTTACCATGGAGCATCTTGTCAACCCTGGCAAACTTTTCATATCTTCTATTCTAAATTAATATGCATAAATATATATATATATTATTATAAATCTACTATTTCTATTGAAACTTAGACGACTATTTAAATTATCAAAGATTTGTTCTTAGAGTATAGTGAAATATACGTCAGAATATGGTCGGAATATTCATTTTTACTATATATTTTATGGCTAGTTCTCAAGTTGACTCCATGAGACAGCAACTAACTAATTACCACTCTAAGTAATAACTGTCCTAATTACAACATTTCTCTGGACTGTACAGTGAGAAGTGACTTCAACTCTATGCCATTGCTGTGGTCAATAACTTGTTGCAGACTGACCGGACTGAGAGCCACTACCGCCTGTCTGGAATCAACAGAATGATGTCGCCAGTGAACTTGGAACACTGCGGTACAAGTACATGTATTGTGCAGTACAAGTACATGTATTGTGCAGTACAAGTACATGTATTGTGCAGTACAAGTACATGTATTGTGCAGTACAAGTACATGTATTGTGCAGTACAAGTACATGTATTGTGCAGTACAAGTACATGTATTGTGCAGTACAAGTACATGTATTGTGCAGTACAAGTACATGTATTGTGCAGTACAAGTACATGTATTGTGCAGTACAAGTACATGTATTGTGCACTACAAGCACATGTGTAATTATAAATAACATTTCTAGTTTTATTTATTTATTTCAATAATTTTATTTTACGCTGTATTACTATATATCTATAGTGTATCTAATTAACCTGAGTAGTTACTACATGCAGAGTTTCACACCTTTACGACATGCAGAGTTTCACACCTTTACGACATGCAGAGTTTCACACCTTTACCACATGCAGAGTTTCACTCCTTTACGACATGCAGAGTTTCACACCTTTACGACATGCAGAGTTTCACACCTTTACCACATGCAGAGTTTCACACCTTTACCACATGCAGAGTTTCACACCTTTACGACATGCAGAGTTTCACACCTTTACCACATGCAGAGTTTCACACCTTTACGACATGCAGAGTTTCACACCTTTACTACATGCAGAGTTTCACACCTTTACGACATGCAGAGTTTCACACCTTTACCACATGCAGAGTTTCACACCTTTACCACATGCAGAGTTTCACACCTTTACGACATGCAGAGTTTCACACCTTTACCACATGCAGAGTTTCACACCTTTACGACATGCAGAGTTTCACACCTTTACTACATGCAGAGTTTCACACCTTTACCACATGCAGAGTTTCACACCTTTACTACATGCAGAGTTTCACACCTTTACCACATGCAGAGTTTCACACCTTTACGACATGCAGAGTTTCACACCTTTACGACATGCAGAGTTTCACACCTTTACCACATGCAGAGTTTCACACCTTTACTACATGCAGAGTTTCACACCTTTACCACATGCAGAGTTTCACACCTTTACGACATGCAGAGTTTCACACCTTTACGACATGCAGAGTTTCACACCTTTACGACACACTGTCGAATGGGTGTGTCGGAGCCTCCACTGCGCATGCGTGTCCTGGTGACGCCTCGAAAGAACAGCTCTGCGCCTGCGCCAAGGTAAGGGGGGGGGGGGGTTAATAAATTAATGAATAGTATAGTTTTCTTATTTGACGAAAAGGTGAAACCCTCATATAACTCTATTTAGCAAATATTGTTCACTATTTTTAATAGTTACGATGCGATAGTATATAAAGGATATTATATTAATGGCAGCTACTGTCACAGTGTTAAATTCACTGTGCTAATGCATTAGTATTTATTGTACCTTTTTACTTATTTAATTACTAGCAAGTGTATCTAGTTACTAACATAAGATACGGTGGTGAGAGAGGGGAACATAGTGAGAGTACTTGTTACTTGGGAACAACTATAGTGCTACTTGTGAACAAGTATTGTGTTACTTGTGAACAAGTATTGTGTTACTTGGGAACAACTATAGTGCTACTTGTGAACAAGTATTGTGTTACTTGTGAACAAGTATTGTGTTACTTGTGAACAAGTATTGTGTTACTTGAGAACAAGTATTGTGTTACTTGAGAACAAGTATTGTGTTACTTGAGAACAAGTATTGTGTTACTTGTGAACAAGTATTGTGTTACTTGTGAACAAGTATTGTGTTACTTGAGAACAAGTATTGTGTTACTTGAGAACAAGTATTGTGTTACTTGTGAACAAGTATTGTGTTACTTGTGAACAAGTATTGTGTTACTTGTGAACAAGTATTGTGTTACTTGTGAACAAGTATTGTGTTACTTGAGAACAAGTATTGTGTTACTTGTGAACAAGTATTGTGTTACTTGAGAACAAGTATTGTGTTACTTGAGAACAAGTATTGTGTTACTTGAGAACAAGTATTGTGTTACTTGTGAACAAGTATTGTGTTACTTGTGAACAAGTATTGTGTTACTTGTGAACAAGTATTGTGTTACTTGTGAACAAGTATTGTGTTACTTGAGAACAAGTATTGTGTTACTTGTGAACAAGTATTGTGTTACTTGAGAACAAGTATTGTGTTACTTGTGAACAAGTATTGTGTTACTTGAGAACAAATATTGTGTTTCTTGTGAACAAGTATTGTGCTACTTGTGAACAAGTATTGTGTTACTTGTGAACAAGTATTGTGTTACTTGTGAACAAGTATTGTGTTACTTGTGAACAACTATTGTGCTACTTGTGAACAAGTATTGTGTTACTTGTGAACAAGTATTGTGTTACTTGAGAACAAGTATTGTGTTACTTGTGAACAAGTATTGTGTTACTTGTGAACAAGTATTGTGCTACTTGTGAACAAGTATTGTGCTACTTGTGAACAAGTATTGTGTTACTTGTGAACAAGTATTGTGATACTTGTGAACAAGTATTGTGCTACTTGTGAACAAGTATTGTGTTACTTGTGAACAAGTATTGTGATACTTGAGAACAAGTATTGTGTTACTTGTGAACAAGTATTGTGTTACTTGTGAACAAATATTGTGTTTCTTATTTAATTTTTTGTTTAATTTTTTGATATTTAACTTGGTTTAATATCAATAAATAGGACACTCTCAGTACACGGTAAGTGGGGGGTTACACAGGTCATGTCAGGTCAATCAGTTATTTCTAAAAGTCGGATTGTTTCATCACCTATGTTAACCCCCACTTTCCGTGTGCTGCGAGTGTCCAAAAAATGCAACGTTTCTCTAAATAAATTTAAAAAATGGCTTGATATTTTTTTTTTTTGAGTTGTTTCTTTAATTGGAATTAATTATTGTGATTTATATTTAAGTTACATGGGGTAGAATTTAGTTCCATTTGGTACCGTAAAAAGTATATAGGTAATAATATATATATTATGTTCTAATTTGCAAGGGACTGCACGTGTGTCTCTGCCATTCCAATAATCCATAGCATTCCCACCATTCCAGTGTAATTAGAGGCTAATTATTACAGGGAATCACGCTATGCAGAGCCATGTAACTCCTCTATAATGAAGTCCTCTATAGTGATGTAGTGCCATGACTCATGAGTAAGGAAGTAGCCTCTATACACACACAGGGAAAGGATTAGTTCAATCAAATCAAATTTGATTCATATGAATGGGTTATTTTTGTCCCTACCTACGTGGTGAGTTGCAGGTACTACTTAAAAGTAGTTAAATTGACGTTGGTTGAAACAAAACAGTCATTTAGACTCACTCCTAAACTTGAAATAAGTAGCGCCAACTCTCATAGTAAGTTAATTTCGTGGCCCGACAGTTGGGCCCAAGACAATTGGGCCCAAGACAATTGGGCCCTGACAGTTGGGCCCCGACAATTGGGCCCGCCGACAATTGGGCCCAGGACAATTGGGCCCCAGGACAATTGGGCCCCATACAATTGGGCCCCATGACAATTGGGCCCACGACAATTAAGCCCTGTGACAATTATATTATTTTTCAATTTTTTTCAGAATTTACTGTATTAACTTAATTACAGACCCTTGCTACTGTAATAACTAAGTTTGTGATAATATGTGTTTGTATAAAAATATAGTCTTGATCATATTTAAAATAAAAAGTATTCTTTACATGATAAAAATATTCTCGTTATGAAAAATGGATATTTTTTAATAGAACAATTTCTTTTCAGGAATAAATGCTACTATTCTATTAAACTACAATAATTTTCTGTTCTGAGATTGGTCATGTAAGCAAGAAATTTCCTAGTTACAGTACCTCTGTATTGAAATAGTAAATGAGTTAGGATTTAGCCAATAGAAAATAAGAATGTAGCTAATTTAGATGAAAAAACAATAGAAAATAAGGATGTAAGTATTTTAGACATGCCGGAATTATTGGAACATACAAATTTAATTAAAGTTAACGTGAATAATTTGAATACTGTGCAGTGTTCAATAATGAAGAGGCTTATGAATTTTTATTACAAAATGTATTCTCAAAATCTCATTTCATCCAAAACTGTTCAATGTAACGTTTAACCTTTAAAATTTGCCCATTTTTTTACCAAATATTTGACTTTGTCAGACGATGTACACTACACATTGGATCCATATGTCTTGATTCAAAATAATACAACTTATTTAAAGACTTCAAAGGTTTTCATTACATTGAAACATGAGATTAGCATCCAAATGTGATTTAAGGTACTTACTAATATATACCTTATCAAGTATGAATCGAATTAAAATAATTCAAACATATTTTTAGAAAATAGAAAGCATAATTCAAAGATAATATTGTCACTTCCCTAGTAAAAACAAGGTAACATTTCTTTTCTGGGCTTAACTGTTTTGGGGCCCAATTGTCGGCGGGCCCAGTTGTCGGGGCCCAACTGTCGGGGCCCAATTGTCCTGGGCCCAACTGTCGGTGCACCGTTAACTTATACTCCAGATACATCGGATTAACAGTCTTTGTGAGTTACTACAATACACTCTGTCATAGTTGTTTCAACATACGTTAAAATGATCAAAAAAGTAACTTTTAACTCTCATAGTAAGTTGATTCAATCCATAAAATGAATTGAATTATCTAATTTAAAAAAAATGATATTTTGTTTTTTGAAAGATTATTTCTTCAATCAGAATATGTGTATCCGTAATACATACTTCCATTCGAATATAATTTAGATTTAATAACAGGTGCTATACTATAGTAAAATATAAAAATTAAAGCTTGTGATTAATATCTCTTAACAGGCTTTACTACCCTTCAATAGCGTGCTACACTTTCTTTGTTTCTTTTATATACATCATTCGGTGGCAGGAAATTTTGGTTTCGGAATATTCAGTCTTGGAAATTTCGGTCTCAGAATTATAAATGACCTCTCAACATAAATGACAGTTATATAGTTTGCTGTATCCGCTAGTTTGTTGTATTTCGAACTTCATGGTTGTTTAAATACCTGGTGGGTTGTGGTAGGCGGCACGCCCTCCAATAAATCGAATTCATAAGTTTTTTATACCTGAGACCGAATATTCCGAGACCGAAATTTCCTAGAACCACATCATTCATATCCTCAGCGTCTCCTTCCTTACTTGTTTTCTGTACTTTTCTAAACTTTGATAACTTGCAAGTGATGTCATTTTCATATGGCAAAGGATCTCTCATTTAACTTACGACCAACTGCTTAACATCTGACCACTGTCTTTCTTTTTCTAGCTTGTCTAACCAAAGCATTAGACTGTATCTTTGGAAGGGCTCGGGCGCCATGATGTTTATTAAAAGATTTAGCACTTCATTGTTTTTCAGTTTCATCAGTAATCTTAACTGGATTAAAATCTGGCCATTTTGGTTCTAATTCTTCTGTGTTGACTGGTACTCTTGTTCTAATGTTCTTTCCCATTATCAGTTGTGCAGGAGTACAACCAGTCACGTCAATTTTTGTAGCTCTGTATGCCATCAAAGCTAAGTAAGTGTCATTTTGTTTCAAATTCGTTTGACTACTTGGACTGCTCGCTCTGCAGCTCCATTTCCTGTCGAACAGTTTAGGTCTGATACACTGTAGTCAATTCCGTAGTCAATACAAAATTTCCGAAATTCATGTGAAGTGAACTGAGGTCTACCGTCATTACGAATGATTTCAGGTATCTCCCATCTGGCAAATTCACTTTTAAGCATTGCAATTGTTCCTGAACTTGTAGCATCTCTGAGTATTGGTATTTCAATCCATCTGCTAAAATAGTCAATTATGACTAAATCCTTTTGTTCAGTTTTATTCTCTCCAATTGTGTTGTTGATGCTAGTAGATGCTTAACTATTTCTTTAACATAGGTTGTGACTTCGTCTTGAAGTGAACAGTTCGATTTGTTTTCATCTTCCATTGACGAAATTGGTGCACGAGACAGAGCATCTGCTACTATCAAATATTTACCTGGATTGTATACAGCAATAGGAGAATATCTTGCTAGTCTCATTAACAATCTTTGACATCTGAGCGGTGCATCAATAAGAGATTTGTTATTAATTAATGGCACTAGAGGTTTATGATCAGTCTGCAAGGTGTAGTTCATTCCACATAAGAACACATGTCTTTCAGAAGTGAATGCTGCTGCAAGGCCTTCCTTCTCAATCTATGCCCATCGCTTTTCAGTTGGAGTCAAAGTTCGAGAACAGTAAGCTAGAGGCCTGAGTTTGTTTGAATGTCTTTGTAGGAGGACCCCTCCTATTCCAAAAGAACTTGCTTCCACGGATAATATTGTTTCTAGTGATGGGTTGAAATAGGTGAGAACAGGTGCTTTCACTAACATTTCCTTGATCTAGTTGAAGCTATAACTTGTTGAAACGACCCCCACTGCCATTCTATATCTTTTTTTAGTAGTTCATTTAAAGAGCGCAAAACTTGTTGAGCTTTAGGTAGGAACTTAATTAGAAAATTTACCATTCTCAAGTATCGTCTTAACTCTTCTTTCTTTCAATTCCTTAATCTCTTTTATTTTTCCTGGGTCGATTCTTATTCCTTTATCACTAATGACGTGTCTAAGAAACTGAACCTATGCTTGAGAAAACAAACTCTTCTCCTTATTCAATTTCAGTCCGCTTTCGTTTATAAACTGTAATACTGAATTGAGAACTTTGTCTTGGTTTCGCTATTTCCCCATATATGATATACTACTGTAATAAGTTTTACGTGAGTCTTCACTGACCTCTATAGAAAAGAGGCATCTATTGTATCTTTCTATTATTTTTATTCATAACTTTTTAATAAATACCTCTCACTGTAAATTTTGTGACTTATGTTTAGAATTAAATTTTTATCAGTAGCTAATTACTAAATCTTTTTCATAGATTTCATTAAAAGATGATCTGTCAGTTGCTGTAAGTGTGCAATACAATTTATAAGAGAAAACCTCAATTATAAATTGACTTAAATATAATTATAATTTAATGTCCCAAATTATATATAATTTTTAAATTCCAAATTATATATCTTTTTTAAATCACAATTATATATTATTTTTAATTCACAAATTATACATAAATTTCAAATCCTAAATAACATATCATTTTTAAATCCTAACTATTCAAACATTTTGATTTTCTTTATTTTTCAAGGTTTTTTTTTTATTTGGGTACACCCTTCAATATTTTCTTTGATAGGTTTTGATAGAAAACTATCTTTAGGAGGTATAACCATCATAATTTTCTTTGACTATATTATAGTTTTAGGTAGCGAAAAATATGATGCATTTCAAAATATTTAAAATATTTAACGTATTAGTTAATAATTTTGAGTGCTTTATTTTGATGGTATGTGATTTAGGAATATATTTTGATTATAATAGTAATTTCACTCCTTGATTAGTAGTATATTTTTACATTAAAATCATATGAAACAATTTAAAAAAAATTCAAAGAAATATGCCGACAACTCTTGATTTCTAAAATAAAATATTCTATTTCGTATGCTTGTTCCTTTTAGTTTCTTTTTCATTTATTTTTTCATATATTTAGTATAGAATTAGAAATATCAATCAAAATATTTATTATCCTCATTTTACTTTTCTTTGTTACTTTTCTTATTAGATTATAATTTGCATTTTAACCTCCAACTTTAAATTACTTCGACTCTATATACAAGGGGTATATTAAACTAACAAATTTAGTATAGATTTATTTATGCAATCATCTTCAAAATTAATTCTATAAACAGTAACTAATTTTCTCGTAATTATATATTTCATATAGTTAATTCAATGGACATGTGCCTGCATCAACATTGCCCATGAACACGCTGTAGGACAAGTTCATCTTCTCATCTTGCAAAGTCACGTTCTTGATGCAACCAACGAACTTTTCAGTGACTGGTCTACCGCGTCTCTTCGCCAGTCTTGGCTGAGATCCCAGGAACAGAGGGTGTCTGGTGTCAGTGGACGTTGCGGTGAGGGGACCGGAGTTAGTGTTTGAAACTCCATCAACTGTCAGAACCACCAAATTCTTGATCTTCGCAACTGTAAGTAGAGATTTGGGTGGTTGTCAATATTATGTTTAAATAGAAACAAAGTATTACAGATTTAAAACACCATCGAATTGGATGTTGCAGGAATGCAATCCTCATTTCAACTTTCCCCAAAAAGGTTTGTTTCATAGTAGTAAATGTGTTCAAAAATATTTAGTTTCATTTGACTCACTTTGAATGGAGTGCCAATTTCCATCACAGAGTGAGAAGGGACTTTCAGGTTCAATGACAGCCTTCACAATTCCCTTGCCATTGTCTACGCTGAATTCGACCACTCCATCCACTATCTGCAAGAGAAGGAAGTCTCTCCTACCGTGGATTGACATCACCACTGCATTGTTAGTTCTTGGCTTGATCTCAAGCGTCATGAGGAACTGATGACCCACTGAGTACTTGGATTCTATCAAAACAATGAGTTATTAGACTCTGATATTAAATAAGACATGCTTTCAATAGTTTACTTGAGCCTAACTCACGCAGTATAATATGAGCTCTAGGGCCAGAACCGAAGAAGACTCCTGGTTCTGCATCCTGACTGCATCTTCCGACTGATATCACTTTATCCACATCCTCAACTCTTAGGTTGTTCATCCTGAATGACTTCATACAACCGGTAAAGGAGAGCTCCGTGCCGTCCATGTTAGGTCTCACTAGATCCCATATTGCGGAGTTCACACCTCCGAAGAAGTAAGGAGCCTAAGAGCCAATAGTGTTAAACAACCTCAAAATACTTTAAATAACAATGCTAATTTCTTCGTGCACAAGTCATTTTTTTACCTGGAAATCAGATCGTATGCCAGAGACGGTATCTTCCTGTGAAGCCTCAAGACTGCCATCGATATAGAGTCTGGTTGACTGTTCCCTCTCAATCAATACAATATGCCATCGGTTGTCTTTGAACGTCCCTGAACTGGTGAGCATCTCTTTGTTATTGCCATTGTTGAATGTAACTATCACCTAGTGAGAAGAATTGACCAATATTACAAGCAAGGAATGTAATATTGGAAGAAATGACTCCTATAGCCGTGACAGGACTTATCTGATCTGTTTGCTGACTTAGTACAGTATACTTAAATTTAGATGTTAGTATTTGAGGGGCAATACACAGTTATGGTCATCCTACTTACAAAGTAGGAAGGTGTTTAGTAATTGATTTACCCACCTTGCCATCCTTCATGTAAATAGCAAAGAAGTTGGTGTGAGAAATGCTGGAGGTGTAGAAGATAACTCCTTCACCAGAGAAAGTCTGGAACTGGAGACTGAACTTGAAGTTGCCTCTGATACTGTCAGGCAGACTGGCATACTCTATACGACTGTCTTTTTTGCTACCTGTAAACACATATTTGAGGATAGTTCCCATGTTAAAGTATGCATCATGTTGTTACAGAAAGAAAGGTTTTATTTCTGATTTGGATCGTTACTAACCGAATCTTGCTCCCTCGTCCAAAGAGTAGCTGTAAGTTGCATCCTGGGTATCTGTTATCTTGGGCAGAGCGCATTGGTACATTTCAGGTTGAGGTGCAGCAGTTGACGCTATGAGTTAAAAGGAGAAAAAGTTACACCACAGCTAATGTAACTAACACTGCTAATTTGATATCTAGTAACTTTTTAGGTAAGATATTCTGTTTTAGGGAAAGTTCCGAAAGTTATCATCCGGTTCTACATTTTCGATAATTTAAGAAAAAATATATTATAATTATTATATCTTATTTGATCGAAAATGTGAAACCGCTCGTCAATTAGGAGTTAAATTTATTTAATTTTGATGTTCATTAGGATTAAATGAAGACAGTTCTGCAACTAACAAACTAATGAGTAACTAGAGACATCAAATAATATCTAATTGACTCACCATCATAAAAATCTTTCTCTGTGACATAATATTGAGTTCTTTCGTATCGGAAGTCCCTGGTAGTCTGTTCGTAGTAAGGTTCGGTAGCGTATGTTCTCTCGTATTCTCTTTCTGTCACTAAAAATAACATGATATTAAATCTAAGGATATGATTCACTCAATTTGCTAAACCAGGAAAAATCTTAATATAGTTAAAATTACTTACCATATTCTTCAAAGTCTTCCACATCTTCACTCATATCACAACTTTGCAGACGACTGTTTGGTCTGCGTGTCATCAAACGATAAAATACATTAATAACAAAAATAGTAAAGTTACAACTAAGGTATTATATTAATAAGTTATTCAATGATGCGTTAAAGACTTATAGTAATTAAGTTGTTCAAATTCTGTGTTTTATAATGCGATACATCTTGATTGAACTGCTGTACCCTTATTTGTTATTTTTTTCCTAAAGAAAGAAAAACCTACGGTGTGTTGAAAATACATTTGTTAGCTAATGTATGAACACTAGGGAGTCGATAACTATATAAATAGTTCCTTTCGGCAATCGGGAAAGTCACTGAATGTGGTATCACTTTCTTCAATTTAGGCAAAAACCACTAGGTAGAACTTTAATGAAGGTTATTTGCAGGAAAATGTTTAGAAGACAGGCATGCAGGAGAATGAAATAGAATTTTAGGCTGTGCAACTTCTCTTGTTGCAGTCTGAGAGTAAACTGAAGGTTTGCAATAAGTTGCCTGTGTATAGGAATGATTGTAAATACATGAATTACTTCAGTACTCACCTTTCGTTAGTAGCAGAGAAGTCAATGACGTTAGCATTCAGTGTTGCATCGCCGATACATCCGCTGAAGCTTCGTGTAACCCCTTCTGGAGCTAAATCTCTTGGCACTCCACCGAAATAAACAGGTCCGTCCACAGTGAGGAGACCTTCCGTTAGTGTCTCACTGAGCAAAAGAAACACTTTAGTACCTTATTAGTTATTGCGTAATGCTGCTACTCACGCCTCAACTAAAACTTGCCAATGATATAATTCTAACTCAATTATACTTAGTTGCTGTTGTTTATTTAAATAAAACAAAGCCAACCGCATTCTACCATTGGATGACGTGAATTGAAAGTGTCAGTTGGTACTGCGGCAACAAATAGGTAGAAATATTAAGCAAGTCTAGTAGTTTATTCTTCTTCCTTACCGGTAGGCATCAAAGTCATCAATATCCAGCCTCAGTTCGTTGTTCTCTCGCGTTGCAATCACAACGTGCCATTCACTGTCGTTGTAGCGGTTGAATTCACCTGAGAGGTACGTAAATCAGATGGGTCTAAGATATTACGTCCACGAATGTCAGTATTTTGTATTTTAAAATGTATATCATTTTTTTCACTATTACCCAGAGGTAAATATATAATATATTATAGTGATTTAAGCCAAACTATTTCATATGAGCACTTCAAAAATGTTTATCTATCGATTACATTTATTAAATTAGATATGGTAAACGGGTTGACTGTATCTTTAAAGTTATTTACCTTGTTTAATATTTTGCATTAATTAATGAGTTATGAATATCAAGAATATGGAACTGAAATATCAGAGTACTAACAAGAATGAATGTGTGGACTAGTAAGAATTAAAATAAAATAATTACAATAGAAGTAAATAATAATTATTATATGGATTTACTATGAGTCCGAAAATAAAGAATAGTCCGATAATATATGCACGTTTTTACATTTAAATGATTTAACTTAAAGGTCCCCTCCAAGCAAAATTTTTTATTGCTTAAATCAACGAGGCTATTGTTTCTTATCATTTTACTGCAAACCTCATCAAATTTGATAGCTTATTTTTAATTTTATATGCTTTTAAAGATTTTTATGATCCAAACTCTACAAAACCTACTTTACTTCCGATTTTCTAATTTTCAGTCTGAAAAAGAAGAATGAACACCATTTGTTTTGATTGTCAACTAAGTATTTGGTTTAATAAATCTATTTATTATTAGTTTAAATGTTTAAATATGGATAAAATTATAATAGAAACGTTTATATACTTTTAGAAACAATTAATATCTTAAAAGAAGGCCAAAAACGCATTGTTTGTTTAAAATTTTTAATTTGAAATCAAAACAAAGAGTGTAGGTACAATCTTCTTTCTCGGCGTCAGGTTGGAAATTCGCTCGACTGTTGCTCACAGAGTATTAAAAAACTTTAAAAGCAAATAATAAAATATATATACTGAACCGAATTGTATGCAGTTTGCAGAATAATGATCGTAGACCTTAGTTCTATAATATTATGTAATAAACTCATTTTTTCTCCGGTGCCTGGAGAGGACCTTTAACACTGAAGAGTACCAATATCTAGCTAATTCTTTTATATCGCATTTATATATTAATCACTTATTTAGTAATATATTATATATATTTATAATGTATGAATTGTATGTGGGCACTGTTAAATTTTTTAAACTAATTTCTGAACCAATATTGCTTCTATATTCTAATAACCCAATCTGACTACCATTGATGTTTATTGTAGTCACTGTGAAATAAAAAACCACAAAAATGTCTCCGTTTTCTATGTTTATGTACTGTAATAACTTCAAGACATGCCTCGCAATTATTACAGATATTATAAGAACAGAGTGTAATAAAAGCGGAGCCTGCCTGTGTATCGTTAAAAAAGTAATAGGTTTTATTATATTAATCAAAGACCATGAATTTCTAATTACCATCAACAAAGGGTGTTTCAACTTTTATATTGCAGAATACAAATGTCCGTGCACGAAATCTAATATACTTTTCTCTAAAAATATGAATTAATACCTTAAACCAGAACTTCGCAACTGTTCTTCATCACAATGAATCATTTCATCTCTATATTTTGAGTTTCTTGAAGTGATTACTTGAAAGCCATCTCCCAATATTTCCACTACTTACCAGTTGATATCTTTCCTCCTGGCGTCGCCTCAAGAGCCAGACTTCCTTCCTCCAGAGACAGAGTGAGGTAAGAGAAGCGATCTTTACTGGCGGTGTAGAAGAGCAGTCCATTGGCTTCAGAAGTCTTGAACTTGAATACCAACTTCACACCTGGTCCTTCGGGACTAGACAGGCGAACATAACCAGGCTTGGACTTAATGAATGACACCAGTGAAGCTCTCTGAAATTGAAAAAACATATTGTATACACTTATAGAGAACCTTTTACTATTATTGAATAGAACTTTAACCTCTATTATCTATAAAAAATAGGCGTGTTTGATTCCTTCATAGAACGAAAATTGTCTCTAAATTTACGATTGATAAAAATATATTGAAAAAAGTTAATTTATATCTACTTTCAAATATAGTAAAACAGTTCTTCCAAAATATTAAATATAGTATAAATAAATAATATAGTAAGAATATTTCGTCAATAAAGTAAATATAAGTATCTTCAGAAAACTATTTCTTATGCTTACTGCATCAGAACATCCAGACACTGTTGACTTGGTCTCTTTGCTCATTGCGAACAAATCGAACTGATTTTGAGACATCACCACCTCATCAAGACATCCTGAAAACACGCATCAATATGACTATTCATATTCTTTTCTTACTTAAATAATACACATTTCAAATTTTATTTTGAAGTCTTACCTGAGTAATCAGAGTTTGTGACACCTCTAATCGTGTGTTGACCTGGGAATCCACCAAAGTATATCTTTTCTGGCAGATCTCGGAATATTTTGTTTGCTCCTGATGTCGAACCCTGACTGGCCCTTCCGTCAACCTAAGAATTAATCAATTTTAGTAACTTGGTAATAAAATCTTGTAATGATACTAGCTATATTTGTCAAAATTAACAGGCATCTCACTTTGATGACAGCCTGTTGATCTTGTCTCGCTGCCTCGAGTCTGTGCCACTCTCCATCATTGAATCTCATCCTACTCTTAAGATCTGCAGATCCAGATCCCAAGTTAAGTTGGAATCTTACATGTCCGTTCACTAGAGAAAGTACAAGATACTCCGTCTGGAAAAGGGATATTTATTTTAAAAGTTATTTATATTAAAACACTTTGATTTTAATTAGTTCTTCCGAACACTCACTGGACTTATTTGCATAAAGAACAGAAGACCATTTTCTGAGAAGGTTTTGAATCGGAGACTGATGTCAAACTTGTTCTCGTAGTGGAAGGCAGTTACCTCTCCTGTATTCATTGCAGCGTAACCAGAACCAACAAATCTTAGACCCGTTGGAGGAACAAGATCCACTAGGCGATTTCTGTAAAGAAAAATTAAGGAATTAATAGGTAATAAACGTTTCCCGATATTTCCCAACGAAAATGTATTCCATAAACAAACCTTTCATCAGCTCCTAATCCGTTGATATTGTTTGTTCCATCACCAAGGAAGTTCCACATTCCAATTGCGTGACTGTTTATCATAACATCCTCCACTTGACCAACATAGGAAGTTGATTGAATAGCTGGGTTGACTTCCACATCTGCTGGAATACCTCCAACAAACACGCGAGATAATTTGGGGCTCAAGTTTAGCACGGAAAATCTGCCTGGCAAAACTCTTTCTACGCTCTCGATGCGTTCTTCACCATCACTATCTTCATAATGAACATTTAGACGTACAACCATGCCAGTTCTGTCAACAGATATCTTTCTCCACACATTATCGGATAATAGTACATTTCGATTCTCAATTGAGTCGGGACCAGAACCTAAGTCAATTGTGAGTCTTGCAAATCCATTCACTATTTCCAAAGCCATGAAATCGTCTGTTTTTGTGCGTCGCATTTGCTCATGACCACCAACAGGTGTACCAACGAACATCAAAAGACCAGATGGTTCTTCAGTGCGAGTATATAGAGAGAAACTATTGGAAGTAGCACTCTCACTTGGATCCTCAGGCGGAACAACCTCAAGAGTAGTATCTTGCTGGAAGTCTACACCTACCTTTACTTTGTTAGCTAATTCCCTTGTCTTTTGAATATTAGTTTTCAGTCGTTTAATTCTGTCCCCGAGATCATTCGACTTGTACTTAACTCTTGTTTCAGTTTCCATCAATTCAACTGCCATGGATCTTACTTTCGGTATCTCTGTTACCAAACGGTCTGATTGTTCATCAGCAAATTCATAACTTTTAACTGCTTCTGCTCCATCATTGAATGCTTTTCTTACAACCTCTGCGTCCTCTTCTTGTCGTGATGCTATTCTGTCGATGGTGTTCAAAGCCATTTCGCTTACTTGCCAGGCTTCAGTGGCTTTATTCGATTCTTCGTTCGTGTCAATCTTTTCACGGGTTTCTTCTAGCAAAGTCAAATCAGAATCAATTCCTTCTATTCTACTCATAAGCATCGAGGATTTTGCTTTCAGATCACCTAATTCTAATTGAGCTTCAATCAATTGTGGTTCCAATTCCCTTTCAACCGTTATTAACAGCTCCACGGCTTCAGCATCAAATATTTGAGACTTGGAGGTTGTGGCCGCAGTTGCCTCTTTGATTCCTTCAGAACCTTCTACTGCATCTCTTCCCGCTGATTTTGCATTCTCAGCAGCAGCTTTAGCATCATTGATTGCATTAGCTATGTTCGTATATGCATTTGCTGCCTCGAGTGCATTTTGAGAAACTTCTCGTGTATCAGCTAACATACTATCCAACCTATCTGCAGTTTCCAACAGGGCATTTGTGTGTTCAGACGCTAATTCCTCAGACAGTTTGCTGTCTTCTATTTGACTATCAATGGTATTTATTGTTCTGTTCAATCTCCTCTTCTCATTCATAATGTATGATTGTTGAACTTGCATTTCGTCGAAGATGTCTTTGATCATATCTAAATTAGCTTGAGCTTCATCAGTTTTATTACGTGCTTCGTTGATTCCCATTTCAACATCATCTCCCACTTGGTTTGTTTCCTTCAATTTATTCTTCAGAGAGCTTAAACTGAATTCTTTGTTATTTCCGTTCATGACATCAGCATTGACAGCTCTTTCTTCCGAGGCAGATATGTAATCTTCTATATCATCCACGCGATCTTGTAAATCCTTCATCATACTATATTTCTGCTCTATTACCTCATTCTGTTCCATCAATGGTAGGGAAAAATTTCTAATTCCATCGAGTACCTCATTGGCAGTTTCAAATTCTTCTTCAGCATTTCCAAGATATTCTTTCAAGTCAACGGACTCTAACTTCTCGGTTATTGTTCTCGCTTCTAGCAAAGCCTGCTCTAACTGTGCTCCTCTTCCAGTCTCTAAGCCGACCACAAGAGTATTGATCTCATCCACTACTGATTTTCCCAAGTCATCAGCTTGTTGAAGTAGATCTGTCACTTTTTCAGCATCTTCTCTAACGATAACGCCATCTATGACACTGTCTTTTGCATGACCTAATGATAACTTGACGTTGTTCATCAGAGCCAAAGCACCAATATTGTCTAAAGTATTGGATAATGGCTTCAAGTCAGATATCGTAGAATTTAAATCGTCAACTGCAGGTCTTAACTCTTCTGTACTTTCATTGATAAGATTCAATCTTTGGTTGAGGAAGAAACTATGTGCTGCAGACTCGAATTCGTTGATCGTTGGCATAATGAGAGTTTCTAGCTCGCCTGCGGTATCTAAAAGTGTATGAATACAATCTGGACATTGACGGCAACCTTCTCCATCAATTAGCACCCATCTGTTAGGGCATCCATCACAATTTTCACCTTGTACACCTGGAAGACATGAGCACTCCCCAGTAAGGGGATCACATCCTACTCCTCTGCTAAATCCTTCTCTACAAGAACATTCCTGACAACCTTGGTTAGTCAAAGCCCAATAACCTTGTTTGCATTTGTCACAATATCTTCCCTCAGCTCCTGGCGCACATTCACAGTTTCCAGTTAGTAAGTTACATTGACTGCTTATCGCTGCAATACCACATTGGCAAGATTGGCAACCTTGGCAGGAATCCAAACCCCAATGGTCTGGTGCACACTGATCACATAGAGCACCCACTACATTATTGTGACAACTGCATGATCCAGTCTGGTGATCACACACGTGGGTTCCACATAGGTTACATTCACATGGTCGACAATCCTTTCGAATAATTGCGTCGCCGTAATAACTAGGCTCACAAACTTCGCACGAATTTCCATAGGTATGATTCAAGCATCTTAAACACTTTCCTGTTATATCATCGCAAGCAAATTGATCTGTTGGATCAATATTGTCATTACATTCACACTCCCTGCAATAACTTCCAATTTGCCTTGGGTTTCCAAAATGACCTGGGGCACATTGCTGACATTGTTCACCGACGTACCCTGATTGACACTCGCATATTGGGGGACGATTGGGTTCCACAATACAGCTGTCAGCGAAGTTGTTTGAAATGGCTGGTATAGGACAAGCACACAACAGGCAATCATTGGGAGTCTGTTGGGTTGCATCTCCGTGATAACCACTGCCGCATAATTCGCAATGGTCTCCCACAGTATTATGTTGACAGTCCAAACACTTTCCTGTAATGGGATCGCAAGTATCTGAGTGTCTGTTACACTGACAAGGTACACAGAATCCACCAAAAGGCCCTGTAGTTGTCCTATAAAATCCGGGAGCACATTCTTCGCATGAAGTACCTTGATAGTTAACAGGGCAACGGCATTGTTCAACAGATTGAGATGGTTCAGCACCTTGGTAGAACTGAGTTGTAGCCAAATCCAATGTAACGTCGGATACCTTTGCTTCAGTAGAATCAGTATAATGAGCTCTGATATATATTCCGGATAGTTTATGAAGCATCATCATGAATTGCTCTCTTGTAAGTGATCCCCCAGATAAAGTTCGGAAATTTCTTTCATTCAACCTAACAGATATTACATTGGGAGTCATCGGCGTCAAGTTTTCAGAATGAAAATAGACTGCAGTGATATTGTTACCAGTTATGATGACGTCTCCTGCCTTAATAGTATCCACTGTATCTTTATCTGTTTGGTATTGAATTGTATAAAAGATCATTCCTCCATAAGAAGTAATTCTGTTACCCAAATATCTATCAGCTGCTGCGATATAAGCGACAGCTTCCATTCTTGGAGCGAAGAAGTATTGTGTGTTCAGAGTCACTCCTCTGCTTATAATTTGAACCTGTTCTTGAAGGTTCGACACCATTAAAGAGCTTCCTGATACATCTAATTGAACCGTTGACCACCCAATCATTGTGTACAGCTGAAAGAGAAATAAATTCATATTACAATATAGTTCTCATTAATCACTAAAAAAGAAGTTATTATGATATCTTTATTTTTCATACCTTATCCCAGTAGAATTTGGAAGGTGAGCATACACTAGTTTTCCCGAAGCAGAAACAGTTTGTACATCCATCAGGGTTAGTTTCTTCAAGATTGTACGCTCCTTCAGTACAGGTATCACATGTTCTTCCCCTGACGTTAGTCTTGCAGTAACAGCTTGCATCATTTTGATTGCAGATATCAGCTTCAGTTCCTCTAATGTCGCAGTTGCAGCTTTGACAATGTGGGAATGTCCAGTAACCGGAGGCACATCGGTCGCATCTAGCAAGAAATTAGAACCATTGAGATGTGATATTTGTTTGAAAAGTATATTGACTGTTCTATGTGTCATACCAATTTGAACTTTTAAAATCTTATTACTGAATACAGATCAAGAGATCCTATATTAGGATTTTGATAATTTCTTAACAATTAAGTACCTCTTTCCAACAACGTTATCCATACAGTCACATTGTCCCGTCACGAGATCGCACTGCAAGTTGCCAGATCTAACTCCTCTGCGGTTGCACTGACACTCTTCACAGCCGATGATGGTATCATATCCATAGGTGTTAGGCACACACTGGTCACATCGTTCACCGTACACAAGAGGAGGACAAATACACTCTCCTGAAAAAAACATGTCGTTAGATGCAGTGAAATTATATGCAAAATTTAAGCTGTGCTACTTATATCCAATATAGAAATTTATCATTTTTCTTAATAAAATAGTGTCTGAAATTGAGCAAAAACGCATTTGAAATTTACCGTTTCTTGGATTACAGAGAGCAGTGGATGGACAATCACAAGCTTGGCAGTTTGGAAATCCAAAGTATCCAGTTCTGCATCGCTCGCACTTCCTACCAATGACATTTGGTTTGCAGGGGCAGGCACCACCGAATTCTTCGCATTCGATAGTGTGTGAACCATAGTAGTCGCAGTCGCAGTATAAAGCGCCACCATTGAACTCTACGCTCAGAGCAAATGCCGCGTCTCTACAGAAACCTGCCAACAAAAATTCTAATTTTCAAAAGAAATGGAGAAGATAGAGATATAACAGTTAGCAAAAAATATTATTTTCTTTATAATGAACTCCGTTGGAAAATTGTAAATTTTATATACTGATTATTGAAAATTTGAACATTCCGAACCGAAACATATCAATTCATATGAGATCTTCGTAATGCTATATAACATTTTATTAAAAATTACCTAAAATTGTGTCCACGCCCTTCTTTACCTAATGTTGTCAGCCTACATTTGGTGAGAGTAAATTGAGTCTATGTGATCGATTCAACACTGAAATATTCCGTGAATGCAGCATTTTAATTAATTTGGCTGTCATAGTTTGTAGTTATGAATATACAGTACCTGTACTGTTATCTCCCATTTTGAAATGGTTGTGTCCGCAGCGACTGATGAACTCATTGGTGTTGTCTCTTGGTAACATTTTAAGAAGATCAGGTGAATACTGACCAGCAGGCACCACAAGTAAGTAGTCAACCCACACTTCTTTGTTTATCGGACGCTTGATGAGAAAGTAACAATAATTATAGATACTACTGCATGATATGTTAATTTTGAACCTTACGAATGATTGTATAATTACCTCGAGAGTAATGACAAAGTTTTCCAGAATATTAAAGATATTTCCGTCCTCCATCTTGTGGGTTACTACAGCTCGGCAGCCATGTATACTAGGACAGTGGTCTAGGGATAACTTACTCTCGTAGAACTTGCCATTTTGTAGTAGTACGTCCATATCGAAACCTGTAGAATTTTAGTAACGACGTCCATTTAGTACCTGCATTCACTACCATTAATTTTAAGTGTTTCATAAATGTTTCATAAATTACCCGGCAAGTTTGGTTGGTAGTAATGAACCACAAAGACATAGTCTCCAGCCTCGCGTAGACTACCAGTGACATCCACTGTGGATATAGACTCGTTCAAATGAACTAGAACAGTGCCATCAGAGATGCCTGGAGGCAACCATTCGGCAGTCAAATTCATTGGGTTGCTCTCAAATTCAACCTGCAACGAAACCAATCAAATCACTACTTACATCCCTCATTTGAGGTTTAATGCTCCTGAAACGGAACACCTCACGTGTAAGTTTTTGAAGATATTTTTTTAATACAGGCAGGCCTCGCTTTAAGTACAACTCACTTTAGTAAAAGTAGTCCTTATTTCGAGTCATGATTCGAAATAAGAACCGTTCGTAGACATAGAAAACGGAGACAATTTTCTGTGATTATTTCACGGTAACTAAAAAAACATCAAAATTATAATCCAGAGGATTCAACATGTCCCATTTTAGGGTAAGTTCCGTGTTATTGCACGGTTCCATATTTTCGAACACGTAAAAATCTTTATATAATAATCATTATTTAACTTTTATTTCAATTGGTATCCATGATACCAATTAGAATAGAAGTTAAATAATACTTATAATATTTTCCTTTCTGACGTGTCCGAAATTGTAGACCAACCAATACCTTGGAACTTAGTACCCTACTACCAATAAGTACTACTACCGTTGTACTCTAATAAGTTAATAACTCTAAAACAAATTTTATTTCTATAACTAATAGAAATGAGATATATATAATCGAGGAGTGA
Source organism: Caprella mutica (assembly GCA_947561585.1). Taxonomy (NCBI): domain Eukaryota; kingdom Metazoa; phylum Arthropoda; class Malacostraca; order Amphipoda; family Caprellidae; genus Caprella; species Caprella mutica. Next base: position 189,173 of record CANNZV010000812.1, on the reverse strand, counting down.
CAATTATGAATTTTTTGTTACTTTTATTCGCTTTAGTTACCGTTTGGTAACTAAACTGAAGCGTGATTTGGTAACTGAAGCGGGGGATGCCTGTATATTAAAATATGATTTCATGGAAATTACTCACTTTAGTTGTGTCAGTGGATAAGGAGAATTGTGATGATACACATTCACCATCTTCTCTGGCGCAAACAACTCCAGGAGTAACTAAACCTGTATGCCAGTCTTCGAAAGGAACTGCAGAAACTGACTCAATTGCGATGTTCTGACCCACTTGTTGCAACTGGAATTACAAATGGAAGATTGGATCAAGTTGCTAGTCCTGATATTTGTAATCATTCGAATATGGTCACATACAAAAATAATGAGACTGAAATCTATTTAGAGTAAATGAATGAGTTACTGATTGAGATTTACCTTTACGGTGATTTCAGCGTAATCGGTATCGAAGTTAACGACACCAACTTTACCAGAGACATCCATCACTACTTGGCGACAGGTCCAAGAGGTAAGCGCAGTCATATAGGATAGCCTGACCTCTTTGAGGTCCATCTTTTTCACTGTGAGACTGTACTATCACCGATGCAGTCTGTTGAAAAACAAGAAATTATAGTAGTACATCGTGTAGAATAATAGTGTTCTACATTCTAAATATTTATATTTTCTTTAATATTGGTTCGATTTTGAATACGATATATCATTATATATCACTACAATATCTCAAATTTACTCAAATATAATTTTGTTTGGGAGAACATAGGATCAATAGAACCATCTCAAATTTCCAAATCACCTATCTTAACTAACAAGAATCTGGTTGGTGTTGAACCCCACTCTACCGCTGATATAGTGGTGAGGTCCTCACACCGAGACCCAGCGCAACCGCCTAGCAAGTCTCCCCGGACCCGCCGGTGGGGAACCCCACTCCTCGAGCCAAGAGTGCCGAGGCTAGGCCGAGACCACGTGGCGGAGATGTTAACTGGGTCTGATGTATGTGTGTGTTGGTGAAGTATGTGTATTTCTTTCATGTATTAAATTCCATCCCTCCCTCCCTACTTTACCAGTCGGGTTACCCGCCTATCTATAAGGGGGCAACTCCAGCTGGGTCAGTCCAGAGGTTCTCCGGGGTAAGAGTGGTCGGGACTGCATTACAGTTGAAAAAATGTTTAGTGTCGTGTGTGTTTGTAATACAGAGTGAACCGTGTGGTGTTGGATATGTGTATCATGTTATATTTTGTGTTGGTAGCTGTTACAGTTTTTATGACATTAAGGGTCTGTTTGGCTTTTTGTGTTTTATGTGTTTTTGAGTGTATTAGTTTGGGGTCAAAGAAGTGTTTTCGGATTACGTGTTGTTGGTTGGTCTGTATTTTGAGTGAGAGTGTTGTGCTGTATTCTGCTGCTGGACCAGGAGTGAAAAGTGTTGTTTGTGTTTTGGAGGCGCTGATTGTAAGTTGGTTTTGTTTTGTCCTGGTGTGTATCTGTTATAGGTATGGTTTTATTTGTGCCTGTGCTTGTCTGTGGATCTTGTGTGATGAGAGAATGGTGATATCTTCTGCCTATGTGATGAGTTGTACTGTGGGTGGTGGTGTGGGTATGTCAGATGTGTATATGTTGAAGAGTGTTGGTGATAGGACGCCTCCTTGTGGTACTCCTGTCTGTATGTTTCTGTGTCTGGATTGTGTTCCGTTGTATTGTGTGTAGTTGTTGCGTCCTTTAATGTAGTTTGCAATTAATTTGATGACTGTGTGTGGGATGTTAGTGTTGTGAATTTTGTGGACTAGTTTGTGTATTTTGACCGTGTCAAAGGCTTTGAACATGTCCAATACCACTCACACGGTTCTGTCTGGTGGTTGTTTCTTGTTGAAACCTTGTGCATGATGATGCTGTTTATGATTTATAGTGCTGTTGTTGTGGAATGTTTGGTTTTGAAGCCGTGTTTGTTTAGTTAAGTTTAGTGTTATGTACCTATCAGTTGAGTAAGATTTTTTCTAGTGTTTTGACTAGTTGTTTAAGAAATATTAGCAATGTCATTGTTGAAGCTATTATCTTGTAAATTATATTTTAATACACAACTTAGGGTTGTAAGTTTGTAACTTCCCTACTTTCCTTATTATTTTATCTTCCTTTTTTTCTTTTTTTACAGAAGACGTTCAGAAATGCAAGAAAATAATCCTTATCGAGTCATGTCATAATGGTCAACAATCCTTTTAAAGATCAATAATCCTTTTAAAGATCAATGATCCTTTTAAAGGTCAATGATCCTTTTAAAGGTCAATGATCCTTTTAAAGGTCAATGATCTTTTTAAAGGTCAATGATCCTTTTAAAGGTCAAATTGTAAATAGCTGAATGAACTCAACCTTGTATAAATATTTCAATTTAATCTGGTAGCTAATGTTTTTAGATACGATTTACTGAAGTAATTTTAGATTGAAAACAGTTGCATTTTAGTGAAATATCATGTGCTTGTGATGTGCATTTGGTGTGAAATAAATTTAATTGTTTTTTTTATCAATCGGAGAGTGATGAATATTAGTTTTTTGAAAATAGCCATATTTCACTTTTTCTTATTTTTAATAGGAATTAAGTTTTAGTCGGAGTTCTCGAACAATTCCACATTTGCGATCATATAAGATTTTTTTATAATATAACAAGATATATATAATTTAACATGCATGTATAATGGAGTTAAAAATAATGAGTTTAAATGCTATTTTTTTGAATGATCGAAAATGTGGAACTGTCTCTTAATTCAGAACTTTGCTTGCAGATATTTTTATGAATTCATATTTTGTGTTTTGTTTTTTTTCTAACTTAGTAGTTTTTGTTTTGTATGGGGGTAATTTTAAGTTTAGCTTTAGATTATCTAATGAAAAATATCTATTGATTTAGATTATATACTTTAGTTCATGGATATTAGATAATTGTAAGTGTAGCTAGATATTCATTTTAGTTTTTATGGGCATTTTTTTCAATTTTGGTCGTGACTCTTGTTTAGGTTTGGAAATTATAGAATATTTTATATAAAAAATAACACTGCCTAGAGTATTCAAGGTTCATGACCCTTTATTTTACAAACTGATATGAAAATATATTTTAAGACACATGTTTATTTATTAACCTTTTGAATCTAATGAATTTGTTACTTTAATTTTGAAGAATTTTCGCATTCTTTAATAAATTCATAACTTTTATCATGACTGTAGTTATATTTAATTATATTCATTAGAATTTTACTTTAAATTGGGTTCATGTAAATATCATAAAATGTAAAGTTGTAAAATGTCGGGTATCTTCACGATAAAATAATTTTTTATTAGATCAAATTTAATTTCACTTGGATCGAATATTATTTTTGTTGGATTAACTAGAACTGTAAAAGGTATAGCATAATATCTTTGGTATCATGATACCTGCTGGTATGAAAGATACCAATTGAAATCAAAGTTAAATATTAATTATCCGAAAATGTGCAACCGTCCGATAGCACGAAATTTACTCTGAAATGGAACATGTTGAATAGACCATCAACTTTAAATTTTTTAGAATAGCTCTTCCATAATAATAAATGCACTGATCATCAAAATGTCACTTGATTGGTTATCCATTATTTGACTTCATTGGTACTGTGCTGTTTGGCAATTTCGTTTTTACTGGAACTGGAAATAGTGGCTGGTACAGGCTTTACAACGCCACCAGTTCTTCCCACACATAACATCCACCACCTCCAAGCAAAAACTCCTTCCGTAAGGCCGTCATTCCATCCACCAATGCACATCTCCTACCCCCATGGGACCTGACTCACAGCAGCACATCTAGCTGCCCATGCCTTCTCCAAAAACTCGCAAGAATTCCAGATATCAACACTCCCAAAACACAGTAATCCCCCAACCGTCTCCACATGATACCTACCCCTCAAATCCAGCAGACCCGGGCTTTATAAAACAAAGTGCCGCCCCACACAGTCAGTCTCGCCTCCCCAAAATCTCGCTCTTCACCCCAGCCTGAGTGTGTTGGTTTTAACCCTGAACAGCAATCTCTGCCCCCCGACTATGAAACAAAAAAAAAACTGGAGCAATACTGTTCAACAACCGATGTTCCAGTGTCGCTTACTTTACGTTGGACCAGTGATTATCGCACTGGCGTGCCAATGCCCGATCGTCCCTTCACAACCACCATTGCCCCCTAATTCCATTGTTTATTGGGTATACTTTTAGGGGTGCACTACTACAATATAGGAAGTTACAATCCAATTGAATAAAAATTAATTCCCAAGTCTGCTATACGTATTATAAAAGTAATAAAACAGGGAGAGATATATGAGAAGGAGTTTCCAATGTCGAGACAATTCTGTTAAAACTATGTATCTGTTTTCGTACTTCTGCTTGAAGTATAAATTCAGGTATCGTTTGGAAACACACATTCCGATATCTGTTATGATTCGAAATGGTGGCTATGTCGATACCCATCGTTAGCGCTACAAATTCGACATAAACCGAACAGTTCCATATTTTCGATCATATAAATAAAATATTAGCAACTAAACACTACCTATAATTGACATCCATTATAATAATAACGAGTCAAATTATATGTTTTGTTTGTATATGATAGAAAATATGAAACTGTTTGATATTTCGTATTAGATACATGCAGGGAATCTCGTGAGTTATGAAGTATTGGTTTCTTCGTAACTCAGAGCCACTTCACAGCTCAGGGACACTGATTGTTTTCTATGATTGAAATCTTGAAGAAAACTGCAGTCTTTGAGGGATAACTAGCACGAAAAGAGGATTTTTATTGATAAAAAGTACAAAAAAACGAACAATAATACATCAAGACCTTTTATAATTTCCTAAAGATATGATATTTTCGGGCATGATGTATACAGTTTTCTATATTTTAAACATAGAAAATAGTTCATAGGTCAGTTGCATTTCATAACTCAGGTCATTCATTACTCGAGTGCTTCATAAATCAGGAGTTTTACTGTACCCACATAAAAATATTTCTGCGTTTCAGTACTCCGACTTCCTTGTGTGTGTCGCTTTTTTCAAGTGTTAGGTAATTTGTCCTAAATACTCTATACGTTCTCTTTAATTAGAAAGTGGCATTGATGTAAAAAAAATTTACACAGAGAATATATTTTTGAAGTCTTTAGTTTTATGTTTCTGAATGTAGTCAATTAAATATCTAATTGACTTTGTTTTTGTGAAAGTAACGTAGTAAAACTTGACGTTTTATTTTGCTCCTAAAATAAAAAATTCGAAATAGCTGATTTAGTTCTAAATTTTGATATGACTTTATGTTGCCCTATTTAGTTGTTACTCAAAATTATCCTTTGAAAGTTACTAAAACCTTGGAATTGTTAAGAAATAATTTTTATCTAAATTTTCCTCATTCAGATTTCAAGAGTTGACGAGTTCACACTTCAGTAAAAAAAATATATGGGCTGTGAAAGCCAGACTGCAGAATATGGAGCATTTTTAAGACTCTCTGTGACAAATATGAGCCCAATTTTAGAAATTGTAGATCTCTGCCAGTCTGCAGAAACCCAGTCTGCAGAATGCGTCTCTTCTCCTGCAGAGACTTTTATTTGAGAGAGAGCTACTCTCTGACTCTCAGCCAGTCTGCAGAAACTGGTAAAGTGTTCATAGAGGTCTCTTATTCTGTTTGTAGTTAGCAAAATTAATGTAAATATAGGGATTAATTCAGAAGTGTTCGTAGCAAAATTAATGTAAATATAGGAATTAATTCAAAATTGTTGGTAGAGAATATCCCAAATATCTCCCATATTCTGCAGACTGGACTCTCAGCAGAAGATTCAGAATCTCCCGCAGCTAAATTATTGGTAACATAGGAATTAATTCAAAATTTCCCGCAGCTAAATTAATGGTAACATAGGAATTAATTCAAGATCTCCCGCAGAGATCTCCAATTTCTAAAATTCAATCAAAAACTCCCGCAGAGAGTCTTGGAAAAATGTTCCATATTCTGCAGACTGGGCAGAAACCCATGTTTCAAATTCAAAGTATGGACAAGGTCACCACTCGTCCAGCCTGGAAAAATAGGTGCTTTCTGATGAACTAATTACTCTTTTAGAGTTTTACAGTCTTCAAAAATTAATGGTAAATTGCTAAAAACTGTATAATCCGCAGCATTTAGCACCATGTTTTATAATTAGTATGGACAAAGTCGCCAGAATATTGGTGACTTTTGAGGGGTTGAATAAGTTGGAAAACTTGTAAATAACAAGAAAATCTTTCCTAAAATAGTCTCAGGAGATACAAATACATAAGGCATGAAGCATAAGGATGTTTCCACTTTCCAAGTGTAAAATCTTCACTAGGAAGCCAAATTTCACCTTTAAAGTATCTTAAATGTGGCGACCTGGATCTATTTTCTCACTAAAGTGGTGACTTTCCTGCCACAGTTTAAAATATGGATTTAGCATAGGGCGAAGGTATCAAATCCCGGCCATTGCCATATTCCGGCCCGGGCCTGGTAATTACATTAACAATTGATTATTGAAATAAGGAACAGAATAAAGTTGTAATAATCTTATAGGAGAATTTGAGAGGGATCCAATTTCGTCCACCTTGATTGGATGTTCATTTGGCTTAATTGGTTAATCAAAATTATTTATTTATCATTTAAAAAACATATTGGGGATAATGAGAAATTCGTCTTAATTTACTATGACAAAACGTAAGAGACAAGGTTGAAGGATACTTCGTTACTTTAATTGTTTTTTTAAGCAAAAACATAAAAGAAATATTGTAAACATATACCTAGATTAAATGTTCCAATGTGTTAAATAATATTTCACATATTTTATAGTTGATTGAATCATTATATTCCATATATACATCAATGGTTGGATTATGGAACTCATAACTCATTTCCGGCCACTAGGCCGGATTATGGAATATTAACGAGTAACGACTAGATCATATGTCATTTCATAGAGTTACACTGTTACAGTAGGTAAAATAATAATATTGTGAACTGATTCCAATCAAGCATCATATGATCTTTAATAAAACCAAAATCCGGCATATCCAAATATCTTCACATAACAAATTTATGTAGTGTACGGTAAATGGGAGGCCGGATATTAGGATAGGCTGGTTTATGGGGGGCCGGATTATGAACAGGCTGGTTTGTGGGGGATCGAATTATGAACATGCTGGTTTATGGGGGACAGAATATCGGACAGGCCGGCCCAGCTAACATGTCCTAGTCTATTCGAAATCGGGTTGTGTCTAATTCGTTGGGCTGGTAGCGCATTTCGGTAATAGAAATTAAATACACTTAAATTAGATATCTAACTGACTGTATCTAAATTATTTGACTGTTTAGAAATCTAATAAATTTCTACTGTCAGTTTCCAAAAAATTTCACTCTATGTAGTTAGTATCGTTCATTTTCTAATCAGAAATCGTTTAATGCGTATCGAAACAACACCAGTATAAATAGATATCTATTATAACTTATATTATTGAATTCCGTTTTAGAATTATAACTAAAATTTCGTATGATTTATGGTCAATTCCGATATCTACCTAAATGTATTATATTACAGAATTACGTTCAAAATGTATTCATAATGCTCCGAATCCTGTGACAAAATCAATAATTTATAAAAATCTGATGTCAATTTCATTGCATATTCACTGTAAAATATTTGAGTGTCTCAGAGTCGCTTATAATATCAAACCTGAATCAATTTAATATGCATCCAGGATGGCCGAGTCCCAGAAACACCACTTCCCAGCAAACATAGTCCTGTCAATTATATTTCTAAACGGTACCACGTGCTTTACATTTTCAATGATCAAAAAAAGAAACAAAATAGATGATTCTGTATCATTCAGATACATCTTTAGATCACACAGAGAAAAATAAGCAACTCCAATTGATGCACTCAGGTGTTTCGAGTTCACCTCAACTTCACCCTATGGCTTTGTCTCTAAAACGAGACACTTAATTAGTGCATCAAACTCTAGTATTGATGCACTAAAGTGCATCAGTTCGATGCATTTAGTGCCTCAGCTATAATTTTGTTAAAATGATTAGGACATTATTCTCATCATTTTGGCGAAGGACAAAGTTAAATTTGAGACACTAAAGTGCATCGAACTGATGCACTTTCGAGCCTAAGTGCATCCAAACTAGAGTTTGGTGCACTAAAGTGTCTCACTTTAGACAAAGCCATAGAACTCAAAACACCTGAGTGCATCAGAATTTCTCTTGAGTGTAGCGATGCAACACTCAAAAAATAAAAAACAATATAAACGAAAGAGTTTTTTTTTAGTATTGACAATAGACGGAAAATACGATGTCAAATAAATATCTATATTAGTATATTGAATATGTATCTCCTAAAGAACTTTATAAATTATAATATCGAACTATATTAATTATTAGCTTTTACTTTTATAGTGTAATGTATGTTTGGGGGCTTATCAATTTGATTAATGTTACACATTGTTATATACATACATTATATTAAATTGGAATAAATTAATTCAATTATTCCCATTTAATATGGATATACCAATGTGTAACACACTACACCCCAAATGTACATTGCACTATAAGTAATAAAGTAAAAGTTGGTAATACATACAGTTCAATATTTTAACTTTCTTCCGGAAATATATCTTTAATTTAGATGTGTATTTTATATCGAATTTTCTGTCTATTTCATTACTAAAAGGCTTTCGTTTATATCTCTTGTTTTCTTTCTTTGAGTGTTGCATCGATCGCTAATCTAAAAATGTATCTGAATGATACAGAGGGATCTATTTTGTTTCTTTTTTTCGACATCGAAAATGGAGACTCGTAGAGCAAGTGGTACCGTTTAGAAATGTAATTGACACCACTGTGTTTGCTGGGAAGTGGTGTTTCTGGGACTCGGCCATCTTGGATGCATATTAAATTGAATCGTTGATTCAGCTTTGATATTTTTATAGTGAATATGCAAGGAAATTGACATCAGGTTTTGATAAATTACGAATTTTATCTCGCACATTTCGGTGCATGATGAATACATTTTGAATGTAATTCAATAATATAATGTATATCTAATTACTGGTGTTGTTTCGATACATTTGGATTTTAGGTAGATATCGGAATTGATCATAAATGATACGAAATTTAAGGAATCTATTCTAAAATGGAATTCAATAATATAAAAAATTATCTTATTACTGGTGTTGCTTCAATATGCATTAAACGATTTCTGATTAAAAATTGAATGATGTGGACTAGAGTGATGATTTTTGGATACTGACGGTAGAAATAAATTAGATTTCAATATAGTCAAAATATTTAGATACATTCAGTTAGATATCTAATTTAAGTCATATCTATTACCGGCATACGCTATATACCAGCGCAACTAATTAGACACAACCCGATATCGAATCGATTCGGACATGTTTGCTTTTGGAGAGGTCGAATAGTTTATGATTTGGAAAGGGAAGGAAATCAGAGATATTTATTTATAAAATCATCTCTGAAAAGTCTCTTGTTTTCCATTTTTATTAACATTTTTTGAATGGTTTAATCAGTAGGTATTTGTTTGTGTTTAATAAAGATCAACAATAAATAATATCCCATATCATAATTTCATTGATCACATTTATTTCTTAAACCAAAATAGTTTAAATAGATAGCTATCCCTACAAACAACGGTCTGTCGATTCGATGGAACAATCCATCGATTCGATATCCCAGCATTCGAATCGAAATACGTACGTTGTTTATAGGGATATAATTGATTCTCTACCTGAAAAGTTCAAAAGGGTACAAATGTTTATGATAAATCCTTACATATGTTGAAAAACTAGATAAAATTTAAATTCTTTGAATTATTTTCTTGCTATATGAAAACTTTATTTGTCTCGAATTGTTTCTTAAAATATAGGTATAACTCGATTTGAAAATTGCTTGAGCTTATCAAGTTAAATACTGAAATAAAAATAGATTACCATTGTGTTAATTGGTTTCAAATGAAAATTAATAATCTCGTATATTTATTTTGTGAAACTTTGATTTTTCATGTACTTACCACATTTATCAGTTATGCAAACAGTACCTATTGCTATAATTAGCAATCAATTTTCTAGCTCTAAACTTACATGGCCGTTTTTAGGAACATTGTAAGGCCGGAATTAGGGGCTGTACCGGCCGGATTAAGGGGGAAATGGATAAGCGAGCAATATTTATTAATAAATAATTAATTGTTTATGTATATCATAAAATTCTGATTCATTAATGTTCGTTAACAGTTTTTTAATCACTATGTAAATAATGCTCGCATTGGAAGCCAGTGAAATTAAATGAATCCAATCTTTAGAGATCGGGGTCTCTTAAGTGGCCGGAATTTGATACACTTACCCTATAGAGTTCATCTGTTAGCCTAAGCAGTTTTCCAGACTGGCCACTCGTCAGTATACTACTATACTCCAGATTGTATATGGTCAGGTGGTAAATTCCAATGATATGTCGGCAGATATTCAATTTCTCTAATAAAAAATTCCTGCAATGTCGGAGGATATTTAGCTATTAATTCCTATATTACCATTAATTTTTGGAGGGGAAACTGGAAAAATATTGGAGGTCTAGACAAATTGATGAAAAATGTTGGCAGCTATTTCTCAGATTTTTGAAAAAGTTAGAGGAGTTCAGTGCACCAAATACAAACTGGAGTATACTGGCAAGTTGGCAACTTTTGAGGGGTGAAACCGTGAAATAAGTTTAGAAACCTGTAAATAACAATTAAATTATTCATATATAGTTTCAAGTGATACACAATACATATGCATCAGACATGATGCATGCAGCATAAGAATGTTTTCAAGTGTAAAATCTTCACTAGGAAGTCCTATTTCTTCTTCAAATTATCTTAAATGTGAGTATGTGACGACCTTGATCCATTTTATCACCAAACTGGCGACTTTCCTGCAGGCTGCCTGGACCTGCCAGGTAATAAAGCATGTCCAAACTCGCCATTTTAATGGCGAGTTTGTGACAGTTATTTTGAGCTGTTCAATTGCAAATTTTCTCGTATGCTACCAGACTGCAGGAACTGGTAAACTGTTCTCCGAGAAATCCTCTAATTTTGCTTCTGTTTTCAGTAAAATACATGTAAATATAGGAGGAAATTAAGGATTGTTCGCACAGAAAATGTTAAAAATGTCCCAGGATAATTTGATCCCAGGATAATTTGATCATTTTGAACCAGTCTGCAGAATATGGGAGATATTCAGGATATTCTCTCTGAACAATTTTGAATTAATTCCTATATATACATTAATTTAGCCCAGTCTGAAAAGTACAGCAGGATTTGTGGATTAATCCTGCGCCCATGTTCTATTTAATTCCTATGTTCCCATGTTATTTGCTGCGCCCAAAACCCAATTTCTGTAAAAAGTCCTATGTCTGTGGAGACATTCTTTTCAGACTGGATATTTAGCAACGAACACTTCTGAATTAATCCCTATATTTACATTAATTTGCCAGTTTCTGCAGACTGGATTTTGAAGAGAAATTTGATGATTTTTGGAGAGAGCTGGAGAGACAAATGGAGAGTTTATGAGCCATACATTACCTGACAAGTAAAGCATCACTAATTCCTGTAATTTTTCTTTCTGTAGGTTTCTTTTTTATTCATATAAGTTGTATCTGTATGCCACTAAACACCAAAATGAAGAGTAAATCACCTGCTCTTTCTGAAATAATTGATGGCATAAAGACTCTGAATGTGACGGTAAGTGACTAAATTATATATAATTCTGTTAAAACTAAAGCGTAATTGGAATACTTTGATACCTAGAACTGTTGTACTTACCTGGATTAATATATATATTATATATTTAATTATTAGCTATAAATTATAATAGTATCAAATAGCTTCTGAATTACCTAATTCACATCACACATTCATATAATACATATACAATTGTTTTGCTTTGATCTGATCATTCCTGTGATGTGACTTGACGAAATACAAATTACTTTTCGCTACATTTGCCTTCGATATCATAACTACTGTATAAAAATAATTGGTATCAAACTTGGTATCGCTTATGAAAATTTTCAAGTAATTGTAATTGGTATATACTGGTATTGGCTATCAATGTGGTATTGGTGGTATTTCTACTAACTATGTTTCATTTTTTTTTCTAGATGTTTTATAACATTTTTCTTTCAATAGGGAGAAGAAAAGGTTGAAGATGCAAAAGATGTCAAAGCCAAAGTGACAGAGGAAAAAGACGTAACCTTTACCAAGGCTCACGTTGAGTCTGATGAAGACAATGAGAATGCAGAGGCCTCTGACTCGGGTGATAATTCCGAGGACTACCAGGAAAGAGGGCCCTGCAAAGGAGGAAAATCCAACCACCAAAGCAACAGGTTCAACCCTATGCACAATGAAAAGGTAGTTTGACAATGTTCATTAAACACTTGCATGCTAATATATAAGCATGTTTGCTTGAGTAATACTATATTTTAAGGTTTCTAAAACTAATTCCTGTGATATATTTTGAATGGGGAAATTTGAAGCTAACCATCATCCTAGTTAACAAGATGTACCAACTATTGATGCTTCTGATAAAATTGTAAATAATTATTATTAATGTTCTTCTTCCATTTACTTTATTGCATCTATGACCAGATTTGCAATGACAATAGTAAGTAATCAGTGTTGTTACTTAGTAAATAATCAACTTTGTTACTTAGTAAATAATCAGCTTTGTTACTTAGTAAGTAATCAGTGTTGTTACTTAGTAAATAATCAGTTTTTGTTACTTAGTAAATATTCAATTTTTGTTACTTAGTAAGTAATCAGTGTTGTTACTTAGTAAATAATCAGTTTTTGTTACTTAGTAAGTAATCATTGAATAATTTACTGCATTCTTATTACCTACTTCTTACAAATTAATGGATAAAAAGTGAAAGGATATTTTAAAATATAATTTGGCAAATATAGATTAAAGGTCATATCTAAATAATCCTTACCATGGTAGATATTCTTCTATTTTTCACCCTTTAATTGTGTGAAAATGGCAATTAATGTGTATTGATGGGCATTTTGGATTAAATTTATTAGATAATTGAATTCTCTGCTAATAGAGAAAATATGCATCTGGTAATTAGAAAATTAAGCATCTGGTAATTAGAAAATTAAGCATCTGGTAATTAGAAAATTAAGCATCTGGTAATTAAAAAATTAAGCATCTGGTAATTAGAAAAAATTAAACATCTGGTAATTAGAAAAAATTAAACATCTGGTAATTAGAAAAAATTAAACATCTGGTTAATAGAAAAAATTAAACATCTGGTAATTAGAAAAAATTAAACATCTGGTAATTAGAAAAAATTAAACATCTGGTAATTAGAAAAAATTAAACATCTGGTAATAAGAAAAAATTAAACATCTGGTAATTAAAAAATTAAGCATCTGGTAATTAGAAAAAATTAAACATCTGGTAATTAGAAAAAATTAAACATCTGGTTAATAGAAAAAATTAAACATCTGGTAATTAGAAAAAATTAAACATCTGGTTAATAGAAAAAATTAAACATCTGGTTAATAGAAAAAATTAAACATCTGGTAATTAGAAAAATTAAACATCTGGTAATTAGAAAAAATTAAACATCTGGTTATTAGAAAAAATTAAACATCTGGTTAATAGAAAAAATTAAACATCTGGTAATTAGAAAAATTAAACATCTGGTAATTAGAAAAAATTAAACATCTGGTTATTAGAAAAAATTAAACATCTGGTAATTAGAAAAAATTAAACATCTGGTTATTAGAAAAAATTAAACATCTGGTAATTAGAAAAAATTAAACATCTGGTAATTAGAAAAAATTAAACATCTGGTAATTAGAAAAAATTAAACATCTGGTAATAAGAAAAAATTAAACATCTGGTAATTAAAAAATTAAGCATCTGGTAATTAGAAAAAATTAAACATCTGGTAATTAGAAAAAATTAAACATCTGGTTAATAGAAAAAATTAAACATCTGGTAATTAGAAAAAATTAAACATCTGGTTAATAGAAAAAATTAAACATCTGGTTAATAGAAAAAATTAAACATCTGGTAATTAGAAAAATTAAACATCTGGTAATTAGAAAAAATTAAACATCTGGTTATTAGAAAAAATTAAACATCTGGTTAATAGAAAAAATTAAACATCTGGTAATTAGAAAAATTAAACATCTGGTAATTAGAAAAAATTAAACATCTGGTTATTAGAAAAAATTAAACATCTGGTAATTAGAAAAAATTAAACATCTGGTTATTAGAAAAAATTAAACATCTGGTTATTAGAAAAAATTAAACATCTGGTTATTAGAAAAAATTAAACATCTGCTTATTAGAAAAAATCAAACATCTGTTAATTAAAAGGTTAATGTCTGGTTATTAGTTCTTAACTCTAGACCTACTTTTCGGTTCTCTTTTCTGACTGTTTCTATTGCATGTATAATATTTTTATGTTGCCTCTCTTCTGCTTCAACTCAGCTGCACTCTAACGTCAAGAGATCTTATGTCACTGAGTGGAGTAACGGTTTCAGTGCGCCTCTGTCACCCCCTTACTCGCACTCCTTCACTGGCAACCAGGTAACTAGTTTGCGTTTGATGTGCTTTGCAGTGGGAGTTTTTAATTCCAACCTATGAACTTCCTTTACATGATTCCTGCCGTCTGATTTTAGGGCTCTCTAAACTTGTTTTTGTTTCCGGAGAAGCTTTTTATTTGTGATTTTTTAATATCCACCTATGAATTTTCTTCACATGCTGGAGTTCCTTATTGAAATAAAACTAGCAAAATATAAAAGTTTTTATTTTATTTGCATGGTTTTAAAGTCTTGGTAGCTATTACCTAATGATATAACTTGAAACTTAGCCATGAGTGCTATCACTGGGAACTGGTAATTGTTGCTTTTATTATTTTTAATTTTTCATCATACCCTCATATTTGAATTAAATAATTCTTTAAAATAGTGTAGTTACTAATGATGAAATTATATCCTTTTTTCTATAATTTGGACAAATTACTTCATTTTAGCATCAAAATACAAACTATTTCAATTAAATATGGAAGAATGATTTCTCCCAGAGATGATTCACATCTCCACTCTCAATAATAATTTTATTCAATAAATTGATTTTGAAACTAAACTGCCTCAGAGAAATTATTTTTATTTATGATTCTACGATTGGAAAGTGTGATATTTTGCTTTAAATTATTCTGATTTATTTTGGCATTTTATAACCTAGGGTAAGTTACGAATTGTCAGTGGGTTGAATCCACATTTTCAGTTATCATTTTTAATATATGACCGAAAATATGAAACTGACTGGAAATTTCTAACTTATCCTATTTTTCTATTCACCGTTTTCTCTCAATAACTCAATACTTCATTTGTACATACACACCAATTGTGTCTTAAATTTTGCGTATGTTTTCAGGAGGAAGTACTTTTCAACGACCCCTCCCCTCCACATGATCCTTACCAACAGTGGTCCATGGGGTCCGTGTCTCCTCTCTATGACAGTCCAGTGCATGAACAGCAAAGCAATGGCTACCCTTCAGGGTGAGAAACATGTACATTAGAAATCCTCTATAGTGAACTCCTCTACAGTGAATGAACTAGGATGTAGCCTATATAGTGAGGCTACATCAGTCTGCCATGAAATTGCCATCAGTTTTCTAAAACTGATGGCCATTCATCGCAAACCAAAGAAAATTTGTTCACTATACCGGCTCATTCACTATAGAGGAGTTCACTGTAGCTATATCACTTTAGGTACTTATTTCCATTGTATTGAATGTGTAGCTACTTATTTTTATGCTCTTTTAGCAAAGAAAAGGAATAATTTTACTTCACCATTTACTGATTTCTCATTTCCAAAAGATACTACTAGCTAATTTTAATGTTTGTAGTTGTTTTAATATTTGTCTGGGTACATGACGACATATCTCTGATTAAATTTGAAAATAAAATAGGAGATTAGAACACTGTTATTTGTGAAATTAGCAACTTTTTTCAAAGTTACCATTGTGCTTTTTTAATCTAAAATGATTTCTTTAAACTAATGTAGCTACATAAAATGTAGTAGCTAAATCAAATAAACTCTATTCTTTCAACTTTCAGATACGGAGCATCTTTCTCCAATGCTAATATGTCGTACCCTCACTCCAACGGAGGGCTGTACAACATCAGTCCCCCTCACTCTAATGTAACGGACTCTCCTGCTCACTCCTACGTCATGGACTCCCCCCACTCCAACCCCGCAGACTCGCCCCTCTCTCTCACTGACGACAGGGAAGAACTTTGCGCACTGGAGGCAGTCACTCAGCAGCTCAGGGGCGGCCTTCTCTCCTCTAACTACCTTGATGCTCTCGAATATGTGAGTAAAACATTGTAGCTAATAAGTACCTTGATTAAATAATACTCTTAGAGTCTAAACTGAAAACTTGATCACATTAGATTTATAAAAAAAATTGAAATAAGAGTAGGTAGCTAAATATTTATTCTTATTATTTAAAAGAAAGAACTGCTCTATAATTCGAAACCTTCCTTACTAACAGTGAAATTGGGTTTATTTATTTTGATGTAGGGTAAATTACGAATTACCGGTCAGTTTCACATCTTCAGTCATATAAGAAAAAACGATATTATAATTGTTATTTTATTTTGATTGGTATCCATGATACCTGCAGGTATATGGATACCAATTAGAATAAAATATCAAATATAATTTCGTTTTTTCTTATATGACCGAAGATGTGAAACTGACCGGTAATTCGTAATTTACCCTACCTTAGTTTTCCTTGGTTACACATAAAAGTTCTATCTTCCACTTGGACTATTGGTTCTTCACTTCATTAGAGGTGTCAAACCCCACAAGTTTCATACAATTAGTGACAATACACCTTTGGAGTCATAGAAATAAAATATATTTTTTCCTTTCAATATCAGACCTTGCATGTACACCTAACTATATACTGCATTAGTGCATAACCTTCACCATGCATCATTTGCATGTGTTCCGCACCATTCACCGATCTGCACAATCTTGAGAATGTCCTGCGCGGTTTTAAACACCTTCAACCCGCTAATACCGACCGTGCATCAATGCCTTCATTTTACATCATGAAATTGAATACTTATATGTATACTCCCCTGCCCAACATCTCCACTGTCAGGACATTAGAGAAAATATGAATTGTGCAGTACAACAAACTAGCGGATAGCTACAACAAATTACATAACGGCCATTTGTGTTGAGATTCAAAAGAATCTTCATTTATATATAAATAGATGAAGAAAAAACTCAACGAAGATGACAAGAAATAGCGATTATTTTTCTTTGAAACTCTCAGCATAAATGGCCGTAATGTAGTTTGTTGTATCAGCTAGTTTGTTGTACTGCTCACTTCATGGTTTTTTTGATGACCTGGCAGAGGAAATTGGGGGGGGGGGGGGTATACATGTATTAGTATTTTATTTCATAACAAGTAAAATGAATGAATCATGGGGTTAAAGGGGCTTTAAATCTCACAGCGCATTCTCAAGATTGTGCAAATTGACCAATTGCTAGGAAAACAAAGCTACACAACCAGTGTGTTCAAAGAACAAAATAAATTGTGCACATTTCATTTAGATTTACTTTCTCAAGTCACCTTTGTTACTAATTTCGTAATATTAAACTATTTTCTCCACTGGTTATCTTCTAGTTGAATGTAGCTAGTACGTATGTACATTTACAGGCTGTGGCCAAGACTGTGGGAGATGAGGTGACGTCCTACCCCTTCAGTAGCAGTGAGGAGGAAGACAACACCTCCTGCAGCAGCAACTCCTCAGTGCAGCACATTGTAGACTCTCTGAGAGGCATCGACCCCACTGAGTTGGACTACATTGCACCTGCTTCACCTGGCAGAAACGACTTGGAGGAGGTGAAAAAAATTAATAAAAAATCATATATTAAAAATTTAACATCTAGGGCTAGTTCTGAATTATTGGTCTGTTCCACATCTTCGGTCATTTAAAAGAACTGTATGATAGCTATATTTATTTTAACAGGTTGACTTAAATTGCTCAAAACGCAGTCTAGCCTAACTGACTTTTCTAAAATTACAAGTTTACATTATTGTGTCTGTATCACTTGTCTTGCAATAGCGAGAGCAGCTGAGCATCTTTGTGTGTACCTATTGTGTATCTCTGTGTGTAGCTATTGTGTATCTCTGTGTGTAGCTATTGTGTATCTCTGTGTGTAGCTATTGTGTATCTCTGTGTGTAGCTATTGTGTATCTCTGTGTGTAGCTACCTATTGTGTATCTCTGTGTGTAGCTACCTATTGTGTATCTCTGTGTGTAGCTAACTATTATGTATCTCTGTGTGTAGCTATTGTGTATCTCTGTGTGTAGCTACCTATTGTGTATCTCTGTGTGTAGCTATTGTGTATCTCTGTGTGTACCTATTGTGTATCTCTGTGTGTACCTATTGTGTATCTCTGTGTGTAGCTACCTATTGTGTATATCTGTGTGTACCTATTGTGTATCTCTGTGTGTAGCTATTGTGTATCTCTGTGTGTACCTATTGTGTATCTCTGTGTGTACCTATTGTGTATCTCTGTGTGTACCTATTGATATTGTGTCTATGATACAACACAGTGGTATAATGATTGTCATTGTCACAATTTATTTGTGTTTAAAATATTGACAGTGTAGCTACCACTAAGTCATCAGTAACACACATAGTGGTGTAAATGCGTACCAATATGTAGTCAACGTGCTTATTGGTATCCATGATACCTGCAGGTATCATGGTTACCTATCAATATAGAAATTGAATAACAATGTTATTATTATACCATTTTTTCTTATATGACCGAAAATGTGGAACCAATTGATAATCTATAACATTACCCCTAACTAAGGTATGTAGCTAAATATTAAATTTTTTACCCATGAAATTAGCTTTTAATAAATATTGAGAAAAAGAAATGAATAGGTTTGTCATAGCTAATCACTAACGTATTTTGATGGTCTATTTGATAAGTTTTGTTTATAGCTAACTATTTATTTCAAATTTCGTCTGTTTATTTTTGGCAGAATGTTTTATTTAGTGTAAATAATAAGAAATGAACTCTGAACATATTCATAGCTTACAACTACCACAATTCATGGGTATATTAATTAATGAATTGTCATTATGTATTCACATAATGAACCATAATTAATTGCTTTAATTTTCTTTTGTTCATAGAGCCACTTTCCTTTCTGACTGCTTCTTCCAGTCCCTTGTATTTAATTTCCTTTTGACGTCAGCGATATGGCCTTTGTCTCCGGAGCAGACGTTAAACCCCTACTAAAAAGAAATTATAACCAGGAGCTGACTTTTTCTAAAGGCAATTTTTCTTCAATAAATATCCTTATTAATTGTTTCATCTCTCTTTTCTGTACCTAGGAACTGGCTCTCTCTGAAGGCAATTACGATCAGTTGCAAGTGACTCCTCCTCTCTCTCCTCTTTCCCCAAGCATGGAGGTTCCTCTCATAGCTTCCCCTCACTCCTCTCACACTAAGGGTGCTAAGGGCGTGATCGGTAAGAAGGCAGTGTCTGCCATTAAGAAACTCTGCAGTGATGAGGTGGTGCTACATGCCATCAAGTGAGTGGGGACATTCGCTACCATTTAGTGGATAGGTACTAAAATGTGGAAGTTTCGTGATAACTATTCACGTTTGCTTGGTAGCCAGATATTTCGTGGACAACACTAATATATGTGTATGGGGGTAGTGCAGTACAAAAAACTAGCGGATAAAACAAACTACATAACGGTCATTTATGTTGATATCTCTTATACGAAAATTTGTTGACAAAACGTCCTGTCAAAGAAATGTCTTTTGATGAAACATCTGTGTACCATTTGAATAGCTTTTCTGCATTCATGAGCATTGTCACAAACTGGTATTGGGTGACATTGTTCACTGTGTAGCTTTTCTACGTCCATGTGCATTTTCACTGACTGGTGGTAGCACTTTGTTCATGAAACCACTTTCCTCTCTGACTGCTTCTTTCAGTCCCTTGTAATTGATCTCCTTTTGATCAAGCAAACATCTTCTCTTATGCTAATTGTTAAGGTACCATCTCACATGACCGAAAATGTGAAACTGTCTGATATGATAATTCAGAAATTTCCTAGACATTCTTTTAATTTTTTTCACGTGTCGCAGGTCAAGTTGCTATATTTGCCATTTTCTTGCATCATAGTAACCAAATATATTATAATTGCAGTTTTTCAATACAATGCTCAGGGGTGCCTGAGAAAAATACATTACGAACCACTGCTTTAAAAAAACACGTATATTTTCCCTCAGACGTGTCGCCTGTCAGCCCAGTGAAGACTTGTGCCGCAAAGACCCTGATGGTGACACCTGCTTCATGATTGTCGTCTGCAAACCGGCTGAGAGTAACAACTTCTATGAGAACTTATTCGTGCTGCAGCAGCACCTCATGAAGATAAGGGTGAGGCCACTTGCTTATTATTCTCAAAGTTGCTTTAATTTGCTCTCTACAAAATTTGTATATTTATTTTTAATATAAATAAACTGGTTATTTGATTATGGCTTGAACGATTAAAGTAAACCCCCACTGTGATGCATTCTTTCGGATTTTATTTATATTATACGTAACTAATGTAAATAAATGCATAGCAGGTAGAATAACGTAACTTGTAGGATTTTCTTTGTAACACAATTAGTTACAGATGAGTATTTTGTTCTACTTTCTATCAACGATTTATCACTTTTAAACCATTTTTATTCTGGGGGCAGAAGGCCGGTGAAAGCACGTTTAGTTTTCACGTATCCATGAGTAACGAGTTTATATTCATGAAGTTCTCAAAGTTTTTTTTTCAAAGTCTTGTATCTACATATTTCTCTTACAGATTTGTTGTGACCAAGTAATGAGGCCTTCATCACATCTCTGCATTGACTGTGGATCTGATGAGACCATGTGGAGGAGTCCACTTAGCCTCAAAAACTGTGTGGTGAGTCCTCTTATCCTGTAGAACTGTGCGAGATAATTCATGTAGCTAATGATGTAGTTAGTATTTTTGTTACCTACTATAGCTTACCTAGATTAAATGTTCTAGTGCATGAATTGTCCGTTAATTCTATAACGTTTTTATTAGATTCAAAAGTGTATCACTAAAAATAGTTTGTTTTATTTAGAGCTGTAGCTAGCCAATACCATGATAATTGCCGATAAGAGTACCGATACTTGGTCTTGGTACCTAATCTGCCAATACTGGAGAGGCAGATAGCTACCTAGAATTCATCGATATTCTGAAACCACAAAGAATATTTCTGATATAGCTAACGAGCGCTGATACAATTATTATGCTGGTAATGATAATATACTGATGCACAGACACCTAAAAATCTCCGATAACGATTCCTAAAAAATAGCCGATAGAATCGGTACAGCCGTGAAATGCATCACATCAAACTCATTTCATGTTTTTCAGGGTGACTCCGTGATCACATGTGCCGCTAAGATGCTCCACCCGCAGTGCGTTATGAACTACCTACTCACAGGCATCGCCTCTAACCCCAATGATGTGGAGACGGTCTTTGATGCTGAGAGTAAACTCTTCCTGGCGCCCTACGTCAGGGAGTACCCCGCCCTTGCAAAGTGAGTGTGAACTAGAGACTGTAAAAGGTATATAGTAATGGCTATTTATATATTAATGTAGAATTAAATATTTAATGTAGGGTAAGTTGCGAATTATCGGTCAGTTTCACATATTCGGTCATATAAGAAAATATGATTTAATAATATTTATTTTATTTGGTACTACCAATTAAATAACAATCATTATATCGTTTTTTCTTTCCCTATGTCATCACACAATATCCATTGATAACTCCTGAACCTACCTATGTCACAAATCACACTTTCATAATTTGTCGTCGTGTACCCAGACTAATTTTAAAATATCTACAAACATTACAATTAGTAAAGTTTCTTTTGAAATGTGAAATTAGTAAACTGTTTTTAAATCATTACGGATGCACTTTTCTTTGACTGTTCATGCTTTAATTTTCTAAACTCTTATTTTCTAAGATTTGTATAGAGAAGCCAATCAAGAGTAGAAAGAGAAGTTAATCAAGAGCGGAAAGAGAAGCCAATCAAGAGTGGAAAGAGCGGTAAAGAGTAACGACTCTTATTTTCATAACCTTCTACCGAAGAAGATAGACGTCTTCCCAACGAAAGTTAATTCTTTTTAACTTTCTCGGTGTTCATTTTTATGTTTTTCTCAATGCTTTCTATGTATACAGATTATTTTATTATATCTAAAGTTGAAGTATTTATTCATTCTTTTTGTGAATATTAAGCCAAAAGAATGAAATCTTTCAACTGTGTATTTACAATTAAACTAACTATAGAGAATAATGTAGCAAATGACATTATTTTGTTCATTTAACTTAATATCGATTTAAAGCCTACCAAATCTTTCAGTTATTGGTTAATTAATTTATATTCAAAACCATATAGCTAGCTAGTAGAAAAATACAATTTTTCACTGAAATTTATCTTTAGTATATATACATTGTAGATGTTTTCTACGATTTTAAGGAAAGACATCTTTTTAGCTGTAGGTAAGAGAGACTATATATTATAATATAAAAACATAATTAAAAAACTAAATATTATCATTTTAAAATATATATTCTTCATAGTATTGATTATTTTATATTGCACGAAATTGCATATTTGTCGGAATTATGTAACTTACCCTTAAAGGGCCGTACACACGTAGGGTTTTTAAGTCTTTCCACCAGACTTTTTGCTAAGCTCCTCCTACTTTTCCACCAGACTTTTGAATCATGTAAGAAAAAACGATAAAATTATAAATTATTTCAGTTGGTATCCATGATACCTTCATGTATAAATAATAATTATATCGATTTTTCTGATATTCTCGTGGAAAAAGTAGGAGGAGCTTAGCAAAAAGTCCGGTGGAAAGACTTGAAAAACCTTGCGTGTGTACGGCCCTTTAATATTTGTCACTAATTTGTTGAATGTTTAAGAGTTTATTCGTTATGCTGCTATATATTCTAGTGTATTTTATGAGTGTTAATACATTTACTGTGAAATTAGGGATATTAGGAAGCCATCGCAGTAGTCGGGAAGTGGGTGCTGGCAATTCTCGAATCTAATGTTTCTGAAAAAGAACTTCATACGGGCTTGGATTTTAAACTTTTTTTCCTCTGTTAGGAATCTATTCATATAATCTGCTTTTTTTATCCAATAAAATGATTAGCTACTTATTAATGTTAAGAAATCATTTGATTAATGAAATGGCTAATGCCTACTTTCCGTATACTGTGAGGCATCTTCATTTTCCTAATAATTCTCCTTGGTTTACATTGAATGAAAGGAATAAAATCTACATAGGTGTAGAAAAGAGCCATTTTCAGGAAGGCTCGTAGGCTTCATTTACTATCACCTCTTCATTTTCCTCTTAGATTTTTGTGTTAGGTAGGCTCGTAGGTTTCATTTACTATCGCCTCTTCATTTTCCTCTTCACCTCGTGACTGCAGTCACCGGTGCTTGTGTCCCTTTTCGTCACATTCCTTGTTAAGTGACTGCATTCATGGAGTAGCTTTTCTGCATCCATGAGCTTGTAACAGAATGTTGTAGGTGACTCTGTTCATGGAGCCACTTTACTTTCTGACTGCTTCTTACAGTCCCTTGTATTTAATTTCCTTTTGAAGTCAGCGATATGGTCTGGTTCCGTAGCAGACGTTAAACCCCCACTAAAATTAAATAAATCCCACTAATCATCATAAACAGAGCAAGACTTCATGACTGTATCAATCCTAATAACTACTTAATTTATCTTTTTTTCTGATATCATTTAAATTGTAACATTATTATGTCACGTTTATAATTCTCGGAATTTACTGAGTAATGGTAAAACATGTTCAACACATAGCCACTAATATGGAGATGGCCCCTAAGTGGATCAGTCTTTCTTTAATAAAATTGTAATGGAATTGATATGTGTCTGAATTATCCTACTTAAAGGGGGCAGGGGGTCTGATTATCAGACTAGGGGTTGAAAACATTATTTCCGAACCCCCCCTCATTGTCCCGAGGCTACTTTTAGGTAGGCCTTCTTTTTGTTATTCTGTAGGGTTGTTTAGTTTGGCGCCCATTTTCTTCAGTTGTCCTTCGTATCTTTCCTCAATTTCTTCTTCCTTCTGCCTTGCTATATCCATGGGTAAGCAGACTGACTGTGTAGGTCTCTTATCCATGGATAAGCAGACTGACTGTGTAGGTCTCTTATCCATGGGTAAGCAGACTGACTGTGGTCTCTTATCCATGAGTACGCAGACTGACTGTGTAAGTCTCTTATCTATGGGTAAGCAGACTGACTGTGTAAGTCTCTTATCTATGGGTAAGCAGACTGACTGTGTAAGTCTCTTATCCATGGGTGAGCAGACTGACTGTGTAGGTCTCTTATCCATGGGTAAGCAGACTGACTGTGTAAGTCTCTTATCTATGGGTAAGCAGACTGACTGTGTAAGTCTCTTATCCATGGGTGAGCAGACTGACTGTGTAGGTCTCTTATCCATGGGTAAGCAGACTGACTGTGTAAGTCTCTTATCTATGGGTAAGCAGACTGACTGTGGTCTCTTATCCATGGGTAAGCAGACTGACTGTTAGGTCTCTTATCCATAGGAGAGCAGACTGACTGTGTAGGTCTCTTATCCATGGATAAGCAGACTGACTGTATTTGTTTCTGGTTACCTGTTGTAGTCGAGTAGTAGACTTAGTGCATGGAGTGTACTTTCACTGTCCCCTCTTCTACGAGGCCTTCTTCTCTTCATGTCTCTTTGGATCACATCTATTTTATTGAATTGATCGTTCATGTAATAGAAGTTAATATCAATGTTATTTTTAAGTTTAGTAAAGAGTGCTTATTTTACAATCGCTATGTCGCAGGTTCGAGTCTTGAGGGTCAGGATTTTCAATTAATTTAAAATAACATTATTCTTTATGACTTACAGAATATACAACAGCTGTTGAGTCCGGAATCAAGCCCATGGACGACAGAAATAAAACCCATGGTTGACGAGTCGGAAGTAAAACCCATTGATGACGAGTCTGAAATAAAGCCCATGGAAATAAATAATAAAACCCTGAAATTTAAAAAAAAAAAAAACCATGATTCCCATGAATGACAAGTCAGAAGTAAAACCCATGGATGACTAGTCGTAAATAAAACCCATGGAAATAAATAATAAAACCCTGAAATTTAAAAAAAAAAAACCATGATTCCCATGAATGACAAGTCAGAAGTAAAACCCATGGATGACAAGTCTGAAATAACTGCGGTGATGGACTTCACCGAAGTAAAGAAGGAATATGAAAAACATTACTTTAATTTTAAAAAAAGACGGAATAGAAGAACCAGAACTGGACTTTGATTTCTAGTTACTTGTAATTGAAATAACTAAAAAAACTTTATAATGATTTAACCAACTAAAAATAATTAATAAGTCAGAAAAACTTTAAAAATATTATACTGTAAACAATGAATCATCACTGAAACAGGTTGGGACCTAATTGCTGCCAACGGACCGTAGGAATTTTCTACGTACCTGAGACGACTGATTAGCCCAACGAATAAAGGTAAGTATAGAACTGAAGATATTGTACTGCAGTAAGATACATCACTCTCACAAATTTTTGTTTCGAAAGTGCGTTGTGGCGCCATCTGGATTTAAATGCGGGAACTGGTGGAAGAAGAACATCATTTGGTGTTTAATGAAACTGACTTTCAATATTTAATTTTTTTTTATAGATTTCAGAATAACTTTTCTGTTCATTCAGTCTAACTTTCTATGTTTTGATCTCCAGTTCTCGCTTTCAAATCCAGATGGCTCTTTCTAAAACGGATCTTGTCGAGAGTGTTGCATCTTACTGTAGTGTACAGGTAACTCTCGATTCATACAGTTTTGTTTGCCTTAGATAATCCACATCATCTGTATTCATCCTGTCCCATCACAAGACACTAATCGAGAGTTACCTGTAATCACAGTGAATAAATAATTATTCGTATACTATGCCTGTAATATCTTTGGTGAAAACGTTGTGAAAAATTGAACCTATTTTCCTGACTCGCAGGACTCGAACCCTAGACATCACGATTAAAGCACTCCTTAATTAGCATTAATCTATAGGGTTAATAAAATGTCAACACGTGTTCTTCATTATCCTATACATGTACATTTATTATAACGAGCTTATATACAGTTATGAACCAATATTTAACAGTTAAATAGAAAAAATATATACATTATTTACAGACATTTAACTATTTTACAGATAATTGGAAATATAATTCCTAATTAATAAACTGGTAAAAAAAATATTTAAATGTTTCTTTTTTTCTAACGTTTAATATGAATTATTAATGAAATGCGTGGAAGATCCTCCACCAATAGTTTATGCTGAATGTAATTAATCACTCGGATACCAGTTTATCAAATTGTAAAGAATATCTAATTGTGACTACTTTAAATAAATGCTAAAATATAACAAGAAGAAAGTTAAAAAAATTTAGGGTAAGTTACGAATTATCAGTCAGTTCCACATCTTCGGTCATATAAGAAAAAAACAATATAAATAATAATTTTTATTTCTAATTGGTATCCACGATACCTGCACTTAACTCGTTATTTTAATTAGTATCCATGATACCTGTGCGTATCATGGGTACTAATTTAAAGAAAAACTCTTATATTTTTCATAGCTATGACCGATAATTCGTAACTTACCCAGTATAACGATGCTAAAACATGGAATTAAATACTTTAAATTAGCATAAATCAATTCTATTTACCTTACTAAAAAGGTAAATATTTAATTGCTCTTCATCGCAAGCTGCGTATGAATGCCATAACTTTGAGTGCCTGCCCCAACCTCATCCCCAGGGTGGTGAGGAGGTCATCCTGAGTGAGGAGTACAAGGGACTCACCATCGATGCACTGGGACATTGTGTCTATGGAACTGCAGCCAGAGAGACACTGCAGTTTGGACTGCACCTGAAGAGAGAGTGAGAGATTGCTTAGGGTTGTGACAATGTGCTTTGAAACTCCTGAGTTATGAAGTTTGGTTCCTTCATATCTCAGGGGCACTGATAGTTTTCTATGATTAAAACTATAGTCATAGATGGATAACTAGGACGCAATTTTTGGTCTATATCATTTTCTATAATTTAAACATAGAAAACTACTTCATAACTCGAGTGCTTCATAACTCATGAATTTTACTCTAAAGGGCCGTACACACGTTGAGTTTTTTTTTTAAGTCTTTCCACCAGACTTTTTGCTAAGCTCCTCCTACTTTTCCCACGAGAATATAAGAAAAAACGATATAATTATTTATTATAGTTGGTATCCATGATACCTGCAGGTATCATGGATACCAACTAAAATAAATAGTATTTGATTTAATAAAGATATAATAGTACTGTAGTTCAATAAAAAGATTTTTCTGATTGGTGTTTCCAAATAGGTTCTACTTATGATCTTTGGGGTAATATTGAGAGCGTTTAAATTTATTAAATCTGTACTTTTTCTTATATGATCGAAATTTTGAACCTGTCCGATAAATCAGGACTACCCCTACATTGCAAAACTTTTAACTATAAAAGACTGCAGTGGCTAAGGTAACATTAATATACCGGTGCAGAAGTATTTAATCTAAAAAATATCCGTAACATATGAAGAAAATTCGGTAAATTCATAGTTCACGTAATTAAGGAGTGAACTAAGAAGGGGGTATTTTTGAATTAATAAAAAAAATATAAAAACCATTAAAAATCAAAAACAAGAGTATGTATATATTTCAATTAGATTTTTCAAAACGATATTCTTTAATTTGATTAATTAAAGAATATATGTGGTCAAGACACTAGATTTTCTGTTAGTTAACTTTTTTAGTGCAATATATTTCAATCAGATAAAAGGTTTAAAAATTTAAGAAAATATATCAATTAGGGACGTGAACTAGGAATTTACCGAAAATTCATTTACATTATTTTAATCTCTTCCGTCAAACAAAAATTAAACTGAAAAAAATTATACAGGCAGTTCTGATTTAATAAAAGTGGTACTTATTTCGAGACATGACTCGAAATAAGTACCGTTCGTAGACATAGAAAATGGAGACAATTTTTTGTGATTATTTCACGGTAACTAAAAAAAACATCAAAATTATAATCCAGATGAGGTTACTAGAAGCAATTGGTTCAGAAATTAACATGTCCCATTTTAGGGTAATTCCCGTGTTATTGCACGATTCCATATTTACGAACACGTGAAAATCTTTATATAATAATCATTATTTAACTTTTATTTCAATTGGTATTCATGATACCAATTTGAATAGAAGTTAAATAATAATTACAATATTTTATTTTCTGACGTGTTCGAAATTGTAGAACCAACCAATAACTTGAAACTTAGTACCCTACTACCGAAAGTACATCACTGAGCATAAAATTGCTGTTAGTTCAATGTAACACAATAATTATATAAATCAAATTATCTATTAATTACTCACATATACTGAGCTAAGCTAAGGTTGGATTTAAAAACCTTAATAATTAATTTAAAACAAATTTTCTTTCATTATAACTCATAGAAAATGAGATTATAATCAAGGAGTGACAATTATATAGCTATCTCTAGTCAATTTTTCCCGTTTTAATTACCGTTTGGTAATTATAGTGAATCGTGATTTGGTAATTGAAGCGGAGCCTGCCTGTATGTTACCAAGTTAAGTAGAAATGTTTTACAGAAAATTAATTGAAAGAACAGAACAAAACATAATTAAAATGAAATACGAGTTCACTGCGCATATCAACAACAAATTATAAAGTATAGATGTTATGTAAGAAGCTGCTTCAATCAAATCATGAAATAAAGTAAAAATGCAAAATTAACCACTCAAGTTTTTTTCATATTGAATATAGCTAATTTTATATCAAATTAAAGTAGGTGCGAACGTGCAGAAAGTCTTTTCGATCATAAAACACACAGCTAGATACAGAGGTAGGATCACAATAAGAAAAAATGATATAAAAAAAAAAATTAATTAATTTTTTCTTATATGATCAAAAAAATGTGACACTGACCGATAATTTGTAACTTTGTATTTTGTACCTGAAAAAAAGGGTTGTGTTGAAAATAGACTAAAACACGAAATAGTGTACTCACCTCTTCAACAGACCAGTTCTCAACGTCAGACTTCTTCAGGTCCCCCAAAGGGATGAAAAGGTGCCTCAGGTGTCTCCAGGAATGAACAGGGGCAACCACAGGCAATTTACCGGCAGAGCAAAACACGCTTTGGTGAATCTGCGCATCGATACTCATATCCTCTGATTTGTGGCAGTTAGAACTCTCTTCAGTGTTATTAACTGCTTGCTCTCCATTTTCCTCCAATTTTTGGAGCTTAGACTTTGAGTCGCCTGATGAAATCTCATCGAAGAATCTCCGGCGTTTCCGAACCCTTTTTTTGAGACTGTCTTCATCGTCCAGAATTCCCGTACCCAGATCCAGAAGAACGGATTTAGCACCATTCTTCTTGGATTTCTTATCAACCAGAATGATTCTTTGTGGAATGAAAGATTCTATTTCTTTATTGATATTTTCAGAAGAGTACGGACACCCGAATGCGCTGTGGTGCGTGGTGTAGATTCCTTTGACATGACCGTAACCTTTGCAACCGAACACACCGCAACCGTTGACAAAGATGTTTGCCATCTCTTGGTGGATTGGTGGTTGAAGAGGGTGACCCGTTCGTTGGCACCAAGTGGGAGGGTGAATATCAAGACAGTCATCGTCTACCCAATAGTCATACGCGCTCTCCCACCCATCAAAACTCAGTTTAATTTGATATTTATCTACATCGGCAATAGTTGCAACTCTGATTAGCATCGGATTTCTTCTGTCGACAGCCTCGACTTTCATATTCGCTTTGAAAGATTTAGGTTCACGTGTTTTAAACGCTCTCGCAGGAACCGCAATTGCGTTGGTTTCCCGTAAATAATCATACCAGTTGAATTCTGTGGGGTAATCTTTAGGTGGGAGTAGATCAGTATTGTTTTTAGAGCACCAACCTATAGGTCTGACATACGGTGAGCTAGAATCACACCAAAAGTCGTAAGTGGTATCCCAACCATCAAAATGTATCAGAAGTCTACCTTCTATCACTTCTTTAACAGTTGCAACACTTATGCAGTTATTTTTCCTATCCTCAGCTTCTAACTTCATGCCACTTCTTATGATGCTTCTGTCATTGCAGTACTCGGCCGTCTTCGGAAATGATTGAAACGCGTTCTTTGGGGCGGCCAGACTTTTGCAGTGGCCGAGATAACCTTGCCAAGTGAACCTAGTGGTGCCGGGTGGGGCACTGAGATTAATATTGTTATCCTCGCACCAACCAGCAGGGAAAATATCAGGAGAATCAGCATTGGCCCAGAAATCATGAACATCCGAGAAACCATCGAAGTGAAGTTTGATTCGATAGCCCATGACATCGACTACTGTAACCACGCAGAACAAATTCTGCTGCAGAGGGTCTATCGCTTCAAGTTTCATGCCAGATTGGAACAAATTTCTACCGGCAGGAAAGGCAGATTGAAATAATTTCAGAGGCGTGTTGATATAATCGCTATCTTCATTTCTCTGGCAGTGGTCAATGTACTTAACCCATGAGAACTGCAACCTCTGATCTAGCCATGGCACCTTACTTTCTGACATGTTATCACACTCATTCTCCTTGTTGTCAAAGGTAGACTTGTCCTTAGAATTACTGTCTTCCATGTCAACACAAACCTGGAAAAACGAATGAATTATTAATTTATTACCATAGTAACTAAAGTTTCAATATAAAAACCACTTCTCATTGACAAATTAATATAATGATTCATTAGTAACATTGTTAATTAGGATAAATTCCTAACTTCTTAGTAGCTATCGGACATTTTCACATTTTTCAACACAAAGGAAAAAATATGACGATTATTATTAAACTTTTATTATATTCGGTAGCTGTCTATGATGCTGCATGTATCATATAGAATAAAATAAAATTTAAATGGTAGCTAATTATTAATATTGTCTTTTAGCTAGCTATATCACGGGTCAAAAACTGTGGAACTGTCCGATAACTTAGAACTCACCCTATCTAAAATGGCTAAATAAAAATTGAGTCAAAGGTTACTAAATCCTCACCCTATCATCAAAGTTCTGGTCATTAGCCATAGGCTCCTCTCCAAATTCATTTTCTTTATATTCATCAGTCAGGTTTTCGATATCATTCCTCATATCCGGCCCACCACATTTAGAAAGAAGGTCTAAGAAGCAAGGTTTTATTTTCTTCAGCTCATCCAAGCTATTCTGCACACTGGATTTAGTCTCGTCAAAGTTTAGTGCTTTTTTACTGATGACTTCCAAAGCGTTAAACTCGTTTCTTTTAAAATGCATTGACGATCCATTTAATTTTATTTCGGTGACTGTTTCTGGTAATGGTACACTAGTTTCGGCAACTGTTTTCGTTTTAGGAGGACTGGTTTCGTCTACATTAGATGCAGTGTCTGTAAATTCTTCCAAGCATTTCAGTGTATCGGATTCATTGGAATCTGAGTCTGTCTCTGTTTTCTGTCCTTCTTTCTTACTGACTTTGGACGAGACAACCTCAACATTTATTTCCAAAGAGCTTTCTCTAGACTTCACATTTTCGTTGCTTTCTTTTGATTTAAAATCAATGTTGGCTGATTCAACAGTACACTCAATATTAGTTATTTTTTCAACAACAGACTCTTTAGGGCTGGAGACAACTTTTCCTCCGTCCGATAAGCTAGGCATCGTAGGATCCTTTTCATCTTTTATAGGAGCTTCAGAAGATTCTCTTCTCTCACCATCTTTCAGTAAGAAACCATCTGCAACATCCACCACTTGATTCAAAATGCTGGAAATGTTAGTGTTCTCTACTGCGTGTACACTCTTGCCACTCCGGCTAACGGAAACGCATTCGTCCTCAGCGATGCTCAGAGTGTAACTTTGGTCAGATTCGTCAAGAGAACCTGTAGAGCTGAAGGTGAAAATGATTAGTGTAATTCTAAGTAGAAGCTACCAAACCCAAAAACTATTCAAAAATAAATTGAAACTAATACAGCTCAGAATGAACAGTTACGAGTGTCAAACAGATGCAAAAACCCAATAGTAATAGGAAAAATGTTGGTATCCATGATACCTGCAGGTATCATGGATAGCTATCAATAAAAATAAAATAATAAGAAGGTAGCTACATAGTTTTTTCTTATGGTTCAAAAGTCTCGTAGAAAAAGTAGGAGGAGCTTAGCAAAAAGTCCGGATTTAAAAAAAACCTACGGGTGTCCTACCCTCAAAGATTCAACGTACACTCACCCCTTATCTCTAGCAGGGTAAACAACTCTGTTTATTTGAGAGGAGACACTAGGTTCTGTTTTGTTAGCTTTAGCAGAACTTTTTCTGCTAGGTAGGATTGTCTTAACCTTAGGGATGGTCAGGGTGACATTTTGCACCAAGGGTTTGGCAGGTGCGTCAACTGCTTTCGACACTCCACTTTTCTCTTCTTTCTTTTGCTTCATTGCCTGGGAAAATGATAAGGTAATGTATAAAAAATTGCTTGAGAGCTATCAACATCAAATTAGTTGATTAATTTGTGAAGGGTTTGTTTCCGAGTTATCGGACGACTGTTTCACATTTTTTTATCAAATAAAAAAATTGTATAATAATTAAACGAAAGAGTTTAAATTATAATATTAATTAGTTTTTATATGATATTTAATTTTTTTTTATATACACAATAACTAGGAACTTACCCTACTTGCCGAAGGGATAGACTATTTTTTAAATCAAAATATAGTACATATAGCTATAGCTATCTAGTATATCAAACATTCTAGTCAATAGAGGACAAACTACAGAAAAAATGTCAATTTATATATTATTGAAAGTAATAAATAGGGTTGTGACAATATGCTTTTAGAATCATAAATCATTAGAATATCACAGACGAAATGAAATGGTATCAAATACTATATACCGCTGGTATAAAACCATTCAATACTCTTCAATTCGTTCCTTCTATGATATTTTCAGAATCTTTATTTAAAAAGCACATTGTCACAACCCTCATAATGACACTAGCTTGCATTGCTGCACTCACATTTGCTTGCAGTGACATCGTAGGAACTGTTAGAGTGATGAGAGGCCTTTTACCTGTAAATTAAAATTCAGTTGTTATAGGAAACTTTATTTACAAACATAGCCAAGTTCCAAGATATTGAACAGTTCTACATTTTTGGAAAAGAAAAGTAGATCATTATTATTTAATTTTTTATTTAAATTGGTATCCATGATACCTGCCGGTATCATGGATACCAATTAAAATAAAAGTTAAATTATAATTAGCCACTATAAATATTTTGAGACGTGTATGAGAATGTGGAACTACACGATAAACTGGAACTGACGGCAGTGCATTTTTAAACCTAGGAATAAAGTATCAATTAGCCGTCAGATGTTAACTGGATTACTGTCAATTATCAAACCATTTTGTTATCACTGCGATATATTGAACTCTGTCTATTGAAAGAAATTGGTAGGTGAATGAATATTTTTGAAGCTAATGAATTTGAATTAGTACCATTTCCATATAATTTAATACAAATGGGTTAATAAAGTAACATTCAGTGTTTCTTTCATTTGGATTTTGGATAGTAGCTACACTGAAAAGTGCAAATTGTTTTTCAATTGTATTAGATGAACTATATCTGATAGCAGTCAAATTAAATAGATTCTATGCTACTTAAAAATATACTTTTATATTACATTTCAATTTGAAGCTCTAGCAAAACAAACTATTCATAATGAAGAGAACCTATAGCTTTTACATGAAAATATCAAATTGGCTCCTCACGTCAGTTAGGAAGGAAATAAATGAGTTAGTAGCCAAACAATACAAATAAAAATACAAGAAGTAACTAGCTATATATTTTATCAAAATGAAACCATGTAATTTGAGTTATTCACAAAGATTATTGTTAGTGTTGTGACAATATGCTTTTAAAAGCATAGATATTAAGAATTTCAAAGACGAACTGAAATGGTATCGAATACTATATACCGCTGGTGTATGACCATTCAATACTCTTTAATTCTCTCCGTCTATAATATTTGCGGGATCTATGATTTCAAAAGCATATTGTCACAACCCTACTTATTAAAATGAATTACTTTATAAGGTATAACAGTGAAAGCTTACCTGCGTTAATAGGAGCGTCTTTGAATTTGGGTGTGTGTAGAATTACGGGTGCAGTTGGTAAAATAGGGTTGATTTTGAAGTTAGAAGTACTAGTGGACTTTGACTTGGCTTTCTCCAGTTCGTTTAACAGTTCAGTATTCTTATCTTTCGACAGGTTGATTACTTTGACTATTGAAGTGGCGTCAGTTGTCCGTTTATTGGGGAAGATTGAGAGGCCGCTGTTAGGTTCATTTTTTATCAAGTGAGATTTGTTCACCATTGGGGGTTTGGTGGGAGGGAGGATGAATTCTGATGTAGATTTTCCAAGACTCGTATTAAAGCTGATTATGGGGGGATTGTTCGCTGGTAGAATTTTTCTTAGGTTGCCAATTGTGTTTTGAGCAACTGGGATTACTTTTGAGGTGGTGCTGCAACTTGTATTAGAATCATCTATCATTGCATCATTGACATCAACATCCATAGTTATTCAATAGTCAACTGTTTATTAAATTAATTTTAAATTAGCTATCTGGAATAAATAATCCTGATAAAGATGGGAGACATGTTAGTTAGTTCCATTAGAAAGATTAAGGATCAATTTTCCCAGCACTTGGAATTATGTAACCAATATTGTTTTAAAGAACTATATATATTTTTTCATAGAACATGTAGGTTTTTATAGATGTAAATTTATTGTGTTACCTATGTGATAAAAACTGGAGTGATGAACAAATTCCCAATGCATATTTTTCTTTACAATTGACATTATTATAAGTTTATAACATAAGATTACTAGTAACTATCAAAGTAAATCTACCACATTTTTTAGAAGAATTCTAACTTTAACTAGTCATTTATATTTGGCTGGGGTAAAATATTAATTAATTCTTATGTTGACAACTTGACATGTTATTTATAGTTTGAAATAAGTCAGTAATGAGAATAGTAAGGGTTTCAATCTTTTGCGTATAGAAGAGAAAAGTATGACAGTATGCCAAACAATGTAGTTACATTCATTGCGCAAAATAAACTAGTTACATTCATTGCGCAAAATAAACTAGTTACATTCATTGCGCAAAATAAACTAGTTACATTCATTGCGCAAAATAAACTAGTTACATTCATTGTGCAAAATAAACTGGTATCTAGTAAGTGAATTTATTATATTAGTGATAAACCATCAAAAATTTTAATATAATGTTCAATGGAAATTTTCCATCCAGTAGTTAGTAAAGAAAAATGATTATTAAGTAACTGGTGCATTACCATAAATGCGTGATGCAGCTATTTTAGTTTGTAGATATTTTGTTTATTGAAGATTGAACTCTGCTGATTTGACGAAAAATATGGAAAAATGCTTCAAAAGGTTTATAAATGCTCATTTTTTCTTCAAGTCAAGTTTCCACTCTCCAACATTTTGTTCTTTTCTATAAATACCTAGAAAAAATTCAGCAAACATTGGGTGAGTATTTACTGTATGAAATATTGTGAGAATATTTACTGTATAAAATATTGTGAGAATATTTACTGTATGAAATATTGTGAGAATATTTACTTTATAAAATATCAAAAGAAATTCAAGAATATTTTATTTTATAGAAGTTAAGAATATTG
The DNA here is from genome assembly GCA_947561585.1 of Caprella mutica. Taxonomy (NCBI): domain Eukaryota; kingdom Metazoa; phylum Arthropoda; class Malacostraca; order Amphipoda; family Caprellidae; genus Caprella; species Caprella mutica. Next base: position 153,161 of record CANNZV010000812.1, on the reverse strand, counting down.
CAAGAATATTTACTTTATAAAATATCAAAAGAAATTCAAGAATATTTTATTTTATAGAAGTTAAGAATATTGCAATTTGCAAGAATATTATTTATAGCTAAAGAATACTGCAAGAATATTATTCATAGCTAAAGAATACTGCAAGAATATTATTTATAGCTAAAGAATACTGCAAGAATATTATTTATAGCTAAAGAATACTGCAAGAATATTATTTATAGCTAAAGAATACTGCAAGAATATTATTTATAGCTAAAGAATACTGCAATAATATTATTTATAGCTAAAGAATACTGCAATAATATTATTTATAGCTAAAGAATACTGCAATAATATTATTTATAGCTAAAGAATACTGCAAGAATATTATTTATAGCTAAAGAATACTGCAAGAATACTATTTATAGCTAAAGAATACTGCAAGAATATTATTTATAGCTAAAGAATACTGCAAGAATATTATTTATAGCTAAAGAATACTGCAAGAATATTATTTATAGCTAAAGAATACTGCAAGAATATTATTTATAGCTAAAGAATACTGCAAGAATATTATTTATAGCTAAAGAATACTGCAAGAATATTTTTATAGCTAAAGAATACTGCAAGAATATTATTTATAGCTAAAGAATACTGCAAGAATATTATTTATAGCTAAAGAGAGGCTGACCAATTTTGAGCCAAAATTATAAATTTCACAAAAAATTTTAACCCAAGCTAATATTTGCTCATCTTTCAGTCCAAGCAAAATAGTATGACTTATCTCTCAATTTGTCTCTCTAGCTCACTCCAAAAATTAACAAAATTTCACTCAGAAATGATCAAATTATTAAAAATTCTCTTCAAAATAACATTAGGTAGTAGGAATATCTACTAGCATAGGAGAAAATCAGATATTTCTCACCATTTGCATTTAAAGAGCTCAAAATAACTGTCACAAACTCGGCATTAAAATGGCCAGTAAGGACATGCTCTATAACCTGGCTTGAATGAGTGGCTTCTAACTAGTCTGCAGAATATGGGAGATTGAGATATTTTGGGAACAAATTTGAATTTATTTCTATGTTTACATCAGTTTTTCTATGAACAGCTATGAATTAATCTCTATATTTACACTTATGTTTAGTGTAAACAGAATAAGAGATCTCTACAAGACTATAAACACTTTACCAGTTTCAGCAGACTGGCTCAGCCTCATCTTTGAAGATTTCAAGCCAAATAAAAATAAAAATAGAAGAATTGTTCCAAAATTTCAAGCTGCAAAACTGTAACCAGTCTTAGAGTCTGCAGAATATGGGACATTTTTTATATTTTCTGAGTGAACAATCCTTACCATGTTTTAGAGGGTGGAAAATTGTAAGCCAATTTTTGACCCAAAATTTCACTAAAATTCTGAGCCAAGCCAATTTGGCTCATATATTGAATATTTCAAACCAAAATTAACATGGGAAAATAGGAATTAATTCAAAATTTTAAGCCAATTAGTAGACATAGGTATCTGAGTTTTGACCTTTTGAAATCTAAGCCAATTAATTGGCTTTAACTAACATAGCTACTCTGTAACATGGAATCCTTAATTCCCACCTACTACAATTTACCACAGTGAATTTACATGTATTTACTATTTTGCTGAGTACAAATGACAAAAAGAGGAATTATTGAAGAACACTCTAACAGTTCCTACAGTCTGTCTGCCTCTGGTAAAGTAACAATATTGTACCTAGTTAGGTTAGGCCTAACTAAGAATATTTACTCAAAGAATATTGCAAGAATGTAAAAGTTTATTAAAGAAAAATCAGCCAAAACCTACGAATTAAAAGAACTAAACCTGTTAAATAAGGTATTTTTATTTTATTTTAAGATCGAGAATGTGGAATCAATCGATAACTAGGAACTTACCCAAATAGATTCTCAGATAGGTACCTAAACAAGTTAAAATTATTAATTAACTAAAGTGTAATTTTCGATTTTTGTTCATTTTTTATTTTAAAACATATGAACACTAAAATAAACATAGTTAACTGAGTTTTCTTCAAACGTAGTTAGTTATATAATCACAAATTATTTCCTTAGTTTTTCCATGTCTTCACCCGGTATGTAGTTAAACTTTTTTGCGGGTAGGTGGACTTTTTTACGGGTTAGTAGTAGGTAGAAACCGAAGTTTCAACTACCTAACTAGGTCCTACTTACTTAAAATGCTATAATATTAAACTATTTTTAATAGAGTAAATCATTATATTCCATCAGTCGGAGATAAATATTTCATGTTATTGCATCATTATCAATTGATCGATTTAAATTTAGTAACGCGTATGAAAAGTTGAGTTACGCCTGAAATATTTTCTTTATCATAGAAATCTCTATCGGAGAAAACTACAAATTCATGGGGTAATCGTGTATATATATATATTAGGAATATAAAATTAAATACTTACAATTATTGTTTGAAACATATCTGTTCCAATTATTTTCCAATTCGCTTTCATCCAACCAAACATAAATTAAATGTTTTTATAAACGAATGTTTTTATAAGTATGTAAAATATTATACTTTAAATCAATCATTACGTCGGCCTAATTGATCATCCGATTATCATGTCTATTCTTAAAATTTTATTAGGCAGTTTGACATTTTATGAGTCAATATTAATAAATGCCTATTAGAATATATTTGTATAATGATCAAATTAAGTCAAAACTGACCACCAGATGGCGCAACAGTCGTGAACGTTTAAACGTTACCAACAACAGCTTTTCCAGTAACATTTGTTTTGGTAAATTCCTAGTCCACGTCCCTATTTCATCTAGGGACGTGAACTAGGAACCAATTCAAATACCCCCTTCCTAGTTCACGTCCCTAATTGATTTAGGAACGGAAGCTAGCAATTAAGGAGGTATTTTTAAATTAATTTTTCTTAAAAATTACCTTTTATCTGTTTGAAATAAACTACACTTATAAATATTAATTGACAAAAAATCTAGCATCTTAACTACAAATAATACCAAAAAGTTATATTTGAAATCGAAATTCAATAAATTAAAGAATATCTTTTTGGAAAACAAATAAATGCTCTAGTTTTTAAATGATCTTCATAATAAGAAAATTATAAATTTACGAAAACCCCTTCCTATTTCACGTCCCTAAATCAATTAGGGACGTGAACGAGGAATTTACCTTTGTTTTTTTTTCTATTTAACATTTGTTTTTACCCCTTTTAAAATTAAACATAGGTGAACAGAATTATGAATACAGTACGACTAATTATATAAAAAAAAATTAAATAATTCCATGTGATTTGTTTACGTTTTACCTTCCTAGGCATAGTTGGAGTAACGTTAGTTGACTTTATTTAGATGTAAGTAGGGTAAGTTACGAATTATCGGTCAGTTTCACATTTTCAGTCATATAAGAAAAGACTGTAAATTCCTATATTACTGCAAGTCGCACTAATATAGGAATTGGGGTAGGTATAATAAATTATTTTATTGAATGTGTTGAGAAGATACAGAAATATTAAATGGCAGTATTAATAATTATTTTGTTTTTATTAATATATATTCATTTATATCTTTGTATGTGTACTTCACATTAAATATACTAATATATTTAGTTAGTTCAGTTCTAAGTTATTAAGAAATTTTATGGACACTTCAAAACTGTTTTATGAAGACTCTTTATGCTTATTGTAATATTTATGTTTCCATGTTATTTAAAAGGATTATTGAAAGTCACAATTTAATAAATTTCTATGTTACCGACCCTGTTTTTCTTATCCTTTGTATCTGCGCTACACATTGTTTAAAATAATAGTTATTATACCCAAGGTTCATAGACTATAACAGGTTAAACGAATAGAAATAGTACGAAATGTTACTGAGAGCTGCGCCTTCAAATTCTTTAGATGAAAACCTATTCTTTAGATTAAAACCTATGAAACCTATGTTACAAATAATTGACATTTTTTATTTTATTATTGCAATATTATGTTTGTTCTTATTTTAGCTACAGTAATTAAAGCGGATGAAAATGTTAACCAGTGCCTCTAATCAACGGACAATGGAGTGAATAGCAGTTAGTTTTTTGTTTCTTTTGCAGCGGAAAAAACATTTCATTTAAATATTTTTATACCATTCGATAGATTATCAAATTTTAAACAATTCTAGGGTGTTTCATGCCAGAGTTTAATCTACTGTTTAAGAGATATTCAAGAAGAAAGACAGAAATTGTTCCTTCCATTGCTAATTGTCGTAGTGAATAGCAGTTAGTTTTTTGTCTATTTTGCAGCGGAAAGACTGTTATTTAAAAAAATATTACATCATTCGATAGATTATTAAATTCTAAAGAAGTCTAGCTTGACTCACGTGCGAGTTTAATCTACCGTTTAAGAGATATTCAAGAAGGAAGACAGAAATTGTTATTTTCTCAATGGCCATTTTTTCCCCATTCGTTTAACCTGTTATAGTCTATGAACCTTGATTATACCCCCATTCCTATATTACTGCAAATTGCACTATTCTAGGAATGGGGTCATGTACCCCCATTCTTTCATGACCGAAAATGTGAAACTGATCGATAATTCGTAACTTATCCTCTATAAATGGAGTTCATTAAGCCCTAATTCGTATGTTGAAAGATATGCAAGTTGTACTGATTTGAATTATCAGATATGATTCTATTTCTTTATACAAGAAATTGATCGATTATTATCTTGAAAGTTCGTATATAGCATGAATACAAATTATTAACATGGTTTTACAACGATAATGATTAACATAATAGTTGGATTTAACAGGAAAAATATATTAATTTCCTAAGGATCGTAACTAGTGGCAGGAAAATTCGATCTCGGAATGAAAATGACTCTGCCAACGGACTTTCAACATATATGGGAATTATGTAGTTTTTAGATCGGCTAGCCGCTAGTTTGTTGTACTGCACCCTTCATGATTGTTTAATGACCTGACAGGGCCGGGGTTCTATAGTAACTATTAATTAAGTTTTTATTTATACCTAAGACCGAAAGATCCGAGACCGAATTTTCCGCTCAAATCTCATGTTAAATACATTTCAAAACATGTCAGAATTACTAATGTTAGATAACATTTTACAACGGTTAATGAAGTTATTCGCTTTTAATAAATAAACTACACATTTTAGTACTCATAATTTCAACTTTTTCTATTACTGTTCTATGTTCTTCAATAAAATCATAATAGAAACCGAAGTCCCGAGACAAAATTTTCCTAGAATTAACCGATAAATTGTATCTCGATTTTCATTCTCTACACTTTCTATTTTAATGATTAACTCGAATGAAAATGAGTTCATTATATAAATTAGAAGCGGCTGATTGAATTTAACCATCGAATAATGTTATTTAAAGAAAATTTTGATTTTGATGTAATGAATATTATGTATATATGACAAAACTGGATTCAAGATATGAAAAATCAATTATGAAAAATCATTTATGAAAAATCATTTTTGAAAAATTGTTTTTGAAAAATCATTTATGAAAATCCATTTATTGATAAGAATTATGTAACAACCAAAAAATTCATTCGGCTGTGCAAAAAGATATATTCAAATAATATTCCACTATATATGAATTCCAACGGTGATGAACATTCATACACTATCTATTTACAGTCAATATAAATAATATTCCACTAGGGATGAACTCTTACGGTGAAGAACATTCATACACTATCTATTTACAGTCAATATAAATAATATTCCACTGAAGATGAACTCTTACGGTGAAGAACATTCATACAATATCTATTTACAGTCAATATAAATAATATTCCACTGAAGATGAACTCTTACGGTGAAGAACATTCATACAATATCTATTTACAGTCAATATAAATAATATTCCACTAGGGATGAACTCTTACGGTGAAGAACATTCATACAATATCTATTTACAGTCAATACAAATAATATTCCACTGAGGATGAACTCTTACGGTGAAGAACATTCATACAATATCTATTTACAGTCAATACAAATAATATTCCACTGAGGATGAACTCTTACGGTGAAGAACATTCATACAATATCTATTTACGGTCAATACAAATAATATTCCACTATAGGGATGAACTCTTACGGTGAAGAACATTCATACAATATCTATTTACAGTCAATACAAATAATATTCCACTAGGGATGAACTCTTACGGTGAAGAACATTCATACACTATCTATTTACAGTCAATACAAATAATATTCCACTAGGGATGAACTCTTACGGTGAAGAACATTCATACTATATCTATATTTACAGTCAATACAAATAATATTCCACTAGGTATGAACTCTTACGGTGAAGAACATTCATACAATATCTATTTACAGTCAATACAAATAATATTCCACTATGGATGAACTCTTACGGTGAAGAACATTCATACACTATCTATTTACAGTCAATACAAATAATATTCCACTAGGGATGAACTCTTACGGTGAAGAACATTCATACAATATCTATTTACAGTCAATACAAATAATATTCCACTAGGGATGAACTCTTACGGTGAAGAACATTCATACAATATCTATTTACAGTCAATACAAATAATATTCCACTATAGGGATGAACTCTTACGGTGAAGAACATTCATACAATATCTATTTACAGTCAATACAAATAATATTCCACTAGGGATGAACTCTTACGGTGAAGAACATTCATACACTATCTATTTACAGTCAATACAAATAATATTCCACTAGGGATGAACTCTTACGGTGAAGAACATTCATACTATATCTATATTTACAGTCAATACAAATAATATTCCACTAGGGATGAACTCTTACGGTGAAGAACATTCATACACTATCTATTTACAGTCAATACAAATAATATTCCACAAGGGATGAACTCTTACGGTGAAGAACATTCATACAATATCTATATTTACAGTCAATACAAATAATATTCCACTAGGGATGAACTCTTACGGTGAAGAACATTCATACAATATCTATATTTACAGTCAATACAAATAATATTCCACTAGGGATGAACTCCTACGGTGAAGAACATTCATACAATATCTATTTACAGTCAATACAAATAATATTCCACTAGGAATGAACTCTTATGGTGAAGAACATTCATACAATATCTATTTACAGTCAATACAAATAATATTCCAGGTTTTAGGAAAATAAGGTCTCCGAATGAAAAATACTCAGCCAACGGACTTTCAACGTAAATGGCCATTGTGTGGTTTGATGTATCCGCTAGTTTATTGTACCGCACACTCCATGATTATTTAATTATCTGGCAGGGGGGTTCTAACTATTAAGTTTTTATTTATACCTCAGACCGAAAGTTCCGATACCGAATTTTCCGCTCAAATCTCATGTTCAATAAATATTAAAACATGTCAGAATTACTAATGTTACGTATCATTTTACAACTGGTAATGAAGTTATCCGCTTTTAATAAATAAACTACACACACATTTTAGTACTCATAATTTCAACTTCTTCTATTATTGTATTTTAGTAAAAAAAATCATTATAAAAGGAGACCGAAAGTTCCGTGACCAAATTTTCCGAGACCGAATTTTCCTTGACCGGAAATTTCCGGCCACCCATTTTATCCTATTTTGATTACTTTGCCTTCATATCAATCCCCTTTATTTTATCAAGTACCTACAAACTAAATTCCCAAACATTCCATCAGTTTCTCTTTTCAAACTTTACTTTGTAACTGCACGTCCGTCTTCACGTTCTTAATAAGATATGCAAAAGCAGTCACCGTGAAAGATCTCGCCGATAAGGTTTAAAATTTACGACGTCTTAGCCGATCGTTCCGTAATTTAGTGTCCATAGCATCTGTCCGCCTATACATATCCATCCTATTTATCGTCAGTCGTGAGCCGTGGCGATTATTTGTTGGTATTGGAAAGATGCGGAATGGGTTCCGTCCGAACGAAATAAAAATAATATATCTGCAAAATAGTTTAGGAGGAAATTCTTAGATGATTTAATTTATAACTTTTTAAATATAGGAGAAATATATACTATCGAATTATAATTTCATGTCAGTAGGCCTTTTAAAACTGAAATTTCTAAGATTGGATATACCTAATTTTGTTATAATTTTAAAAATAATCTAATAATTTTGATGGACGTCAGTTAGCTGTAGATTATAAATAATCTTCAAAACTGAAGTATTAATATGATAAATAGTTCATAATATAGCATTATAAACATTACTCTTTAAATTCAATTAAGTAGTTAAATAAATAGTTTGTCAGTACTTATCTCTTTTCCAAGATGGCGGCGTCCAAACCTCATCAATTTATGCTAATATCATTCCTCTGGTCGGAACTCTATTTGTTTTAACTGATGGATGCGAGTCACTCACGGAAATGACGATGGAGAGAAAAAAAGAGTTGAAAACGATTTGAAAATGAAAAGAAGAGGAGAAAAGAAAAATTAATTTAAGAACGGGGAAAAGTGGAAAAAATATATAAAAACCTAGGGGACAAAAAGGGGTACAATAGATTAAAAAACCGGGGAAAAGTGGAAATATTTTAACAAAACTGAAAAATGAGAAAAAATGGATACAAAAGATTAAAAAACGGGGGAAAAAGAGGAAAACAAAGAATTAACAAAAAAATGGAAAAATACCGCCAAACACCTATAATAAATAATAATATATTTTAATAATGACGTGAAATAATCAGAGTAACACTGTTAAAGGTATTGAAAGTGAGTAAAGCTGTAACAAATTGATTGTTTATTATTACTGTATAACGGTTTTGACCGACAGATTTCTATTTTGAAATCATAAAAATTATGGTATTATTATACTTAATATAATAAAATAACTTTATATACTATACTATAAAATATAGAAAACTTGATCTGAAATATAGTTCGAAAGAGAATCTTTTTTTTATCAAATTGTTGACCGATATAGGTACCTATATGCTTCAGTTCGTAATATCACTAATGTGGATACACATTATGTACCTACATATCAACATTTATCTTCCTTTTCTATAAAAAAACATAACTTTCAATTCCATGGAATTAAAAATAATAATCAAATTAAACGGAGGCCTCAGTTCGTAGTATGGATACACATTGAATAAAAGTTTTTCGGCCAAATTGACACCAAATCTATTATCTACTTTCGGTCAATTGTCCTTCGGTCAAGTTTCGGCACACAGTATACACTGTATCCCGAAAAAATGTATCCACTGCCTTGAATCTGCATTATTCATCATTCCACGATAATATGCATAATATGTTGGTACCTACCATAGATACGTCTATTAATATTAATGAATTATATAGATAGTACTTATAAGATATATTTGATGGCAGTAGATACATTTTTTGCGGACACACTGTATAATATAATATATATTTATTTAGCTGTAGAAACATCTAATATGTTACTTTGGTGACGTCATACCCCTAATTATTTATGGTCTCTACAAGTCAGTCACTATTTAATTATAAACGATGTAAGGAATTAATCTCTCGTGATATCTTTGATATCTCGTGATATCTTTGATGTCTCGTGATATCTTTGATATCTCGTGATATCTTTGATATCTCGTGATATCTTTGATATCTCGTGATATCTTTAATATCTCGTGATATCTTTGATATCTTTGATATCTCGTAATATCTTTGATATCTCGTGATATCTTTGATATCTCGTGATACCTTTAATATCTCGTGATACCTTTGATATATCGTGATATCTTTGATATCTCGTGATATCTTTGATATCTTTGATATCTCGTAATATCTTTGATATCTCGTGATATCTTTGATATCTTTGATATCTTTGATATCTTTGATATCTTTGATATCTTTGATATCTTTGATATCTTTGATATCTTTGATATCTTTGATATCTTTGATATCTTTGATATCTTTGATATCTTTGATATCTTTGATATCTTTGATATCTATCTTTGATATCTATCTTTGATATCTTTGATATCTTTGATATCTTTGATATCTTTGATATCTTTGATATCTTTGATATCTTTGATATCTTTGATATCTTTGATATCTTTGATATCTTTGATATCTTTGATATCTTTGATATCTCGTGATATCTTTGATATCTCGTGATATCTCGTGATATCTTTGATATCTCGTGATATCTTTGATATCTCGTGATATCTTTGATATCTCGTAATATCTTTGATATCTCGTGATATCTCGTGATATCTTTGATATCTCGTGATATCTTTGATGTCTCGTGATATCTTTGATATCTCGTGATATCTTTGATATCTCGTGATATCTTTGATATCTCGTGATATCTTTGATATCTCGTGATATCTTTGATATCTCGTGATATCTTTGATATCTCGTGATATCTTTGATGTCTCGTGATATCTTTGATGTCTCGTGATATCTTTGATATCTCGTGATATCTTTGATATCTCGTGATATCTTTGATATCTCGTGATATCTTTGATATCTCGTGATATCTTTGATATCTCGTGATATCTTTGATATCTCGTGATATCTTTGATATCTCGTGATATCTTTGATATCTCGTGATATCTTTGATATCTCGTGATATCTTTGATATCTCGTGATATCTTTGATATCTCGTGAGTTCTTTCTTTCAAAAGAATTGGGGTAAGTTCAGGGTTATCGAACGGTTTCACATTTTCGATCATATAAGAAATGTATTTAATAATTATTTAACTTATTCAATCAAAACTAATAATACTGAAATTTTCATCATACATTAAAAAAATTAAATAGTACATTTATTTCACATCCAATAAATTAGAATTCCCCATTTACCATCACAGTTCATTTTCGCCACTCTCCTCCACACCTAACTTGTGTTCCAGGTTTGAGAGCATGTCAGTGAGTAATTAGTTTGAACCTGCCAAGATTTCACAAAGATATTCGTTACAACTTAATTGTTTGTTTTGCACAACTAACTAATTTATTAAGCTGCACAGGAATATCTGGACGGAGATCTTTAACAGAAAAGAAGGTTTAAATGGTAAGATTTTTAAGAGAGAATATCTTTCACCACGTATTATTTCAAAGCCAGGTTGTAGAGAGTGGCGGTCGCTCTCGCCAAGTTTTTTACATTTTGACCCGTTCAAGAGGTCACATTGTGTGTACTTTTTCTTCGTATGTGACTATGCAGTTACATAATAATTAGTAGTGACAGAGTTATATTAGAAAATAGGTTATTTAATAATTAGGTACTGTTATTTTAGAGAAAAAAAAAACATTAAAAATTTAACTAATTATATCATAAAATATCATTATTGCAGACACTATTTGTATCGTTTTAAATTGTATCATAATTCTTTTTAATTTCAAATTAAAATTTCAGATGAAATTTTAATCATTGATAATGAAATCTGACGATAGAGACGATTATATCTTTTTAATTGGGATACTGTCTCGTCATTAATTTATTTATATATATAATTTGAGATCAACTTTCAGTTAATGATATCATTAATTCAATCTATATCTGTTCCATGGAGTTATCTTCAAAATAATATAGAAAAAGTTGATATGAAAGTTTAAATGAAAATTAAACACATGATATATAACCATCTTTTTAAAGTATCATTATTAGGGTTGTGACAATATGCGTTTAAAATCATAGATCTTGAAAATATTATAGACGGAGAAAATTAAAGAGTATTGGATGGTTCTACACCAGCGGTATACAGTATTCGATACCATTTCATTTCGTCTGTGATATTTTTAAGATCTATGATTTTAAAAGCATATTGTCACAACCCTAATTATTAAATACTTACTTACTGACTGTTTGTTTTGGTTTGATTTAAAAAAATGATATTAATTAGCTAGCATGTTTAGTAAATAGGTACTATATATACTTTTAAAGAAAAATACAGATAAACCTCTGGAAATGCATATAGATGGGTAAATTCCGAGTTATCGGACGGTTCCACATTGTCGATCATACAAGAAAAATGATATATTTTAACTCGTTACTTTAATTGGTATCCATGATACTCGCAGGTATCATGGATACCAATTAAAGTTACAGCTAAAATAATTATTTCTAAAATTAGGTATTATTTATATTTATGAAAATGGAGAACATAAATCCATGAATAATTCCACAAATAAATCCATATTTAAATCCGTAAATATATAAATCCGTAAATAAATCCATATATAAATCTGTAAATAAATCCATATATAAATCCGTAAATAAATCCACATATAAATCCGTAAATAAATCCATATATAAATCCGTAAATAAATCCATATATAAATCTGTAAATAAATCCACACATAAATCCATATAGAAAGTCACATGCTCTTTTTCACAGTGTCCATTTTCTCGTCACCATGAAATGTCTGTCGCGCGAAACTCATTGGCGTAAAAATGTCCTTTAAATTAGTGAGTGTAGCGCATTAGAGACAAACTTTGTTCACTTTCTTCATGTTTTTCAGTAAGCATTTTTACAATTCGTCTTGATTGTACAGGATGACTTTGCATAATTTGCTAGCGCTACATTTGGGAGGTGACAGCCTACCACCGTAATTATATGTTTGTCAGGGGCGGCGCTATTCATCATAAGACAATTTAAACTTTATCAAGATTGGTAAATTAATAGTTTGAACTGTGGATGAGCAGAGAACTAATCAAATGGATATGGTGTGAATGTGACGTGTGAATGTGACGTGTGAATGTGACGTGTGAATGTGACGTGTGAATGTGACGTGTGAATGTGACGTGTGAATGTGACGTGTGAATGTGACACATGTGAATGTGACGTGTGAATGTGACAACTAACGTGTGAATGTGACAACTAACGTGTGAATGTGACGTTAGTCACATTATAGCACACCTCTTCTCTCTCCATTCACCATAATATTCCCCGTCATCTCACCACTAACATCACAGTTCCCCGTCATCTCACCACTAACATCACAGTTCCCCGTCATCTCACCACTAACATCACAGTTCCCCGTCATCTCACCACTAACATCACAGTTACCCGTCATCTCACCACTAACATCACAGTTCCCCGTCATCTCACCACTAACATCACAGTTCCCCGTCATTTCACCACTAACATCACAGTTCCCCGTCATCTCACCACTATCATCACAGTTCCCCGTCATCTCACCACTAACATCACAGTTGCAACACCCAATGACACAATAAGTGGCCCCGGGGTTTCATTATTCAGATCCTTTAAGTGGCTCCGGTTCTTCCATTGAATTTTCTTCTGCAAAGTCTCTAATTGATTGAAACCTAAGCCTATTTGTAAGACAATGATGGGACAATTGTGGGACAATGATGAGACAATTAATGAAGGGACAATGGTGGGATAATTAATGAAGGGACAATGGTGAAATAGTAAAAGTTATCTCCAAAAATGTTATTGGTTTTGGGGTCAAAAAATTATACCAACTACAATACATAAAAAATTATAATGAAGAATATTTCAATTGAATAATTGAGATTATTTTATTGCCATGTTATCAATATATTGATGTATAGTGTGAAGTAAATTAACTAAAATGTCCAATTAGTCGTGACAGGAAAACTTGTTCGCGAAATATTCGTCCACGGAAATTTTTTTTTTTCAGAAAATTGGTCCACGGAAATTTTTTCTACAAAAAATTCGTCCACGGAAATTTTTTTGTACAGAAAATTCGTCCATGAAAAATTCGTCTACAGAAAATCAGTCTATTTGACGAAAAATACTTGATTTAAATGATATGTTAAATGTATTGATATGAAGTCGTAATGTAGTTTGTTGTATTCGCTCGTTTGTTGTACTGTTCTTACTACCTGAAGATATTGTGGGCGCATATGAATTATGCGAAGATGACTCTGTACCAATTAAGTTTATTATGAACTTTAAATCTATACGTACCAGGGAACAAAAAGGGGAATAGGAAACCAACGCAATAACAGTTATACACAGTTGAACTTTAGATTGCAAGTTTTAACATGTCCAAACAAGTTTCAACGGGTGTAGGTCATAAGCCCCCCCCACCCCTCCCCCCGGTCAAGAGCCCCCCAGTCACGAGCCCCCTATGTTTTTTAATCCTTATTTACTTATATTATTTAATCCTTATTGACACTTTTGTAGTTCATTACTGATTAAAAATAAAATATATGTATATCGGGGGGCGTGCCGCCCCCCGAACCCCCCTACCAGGTCATTAAACAATCATGAAGTGTGCAGTACCTACAACAAACTAGCGGATACAACAAACTACATTAACAACTCTTAGTTATTTCTATCTAAGTAGTTCTTCATTTGTTTAACTAGGTAAATAAGGATTAAAAAAACAGGGAGGAGGGGGGGGGGCTCGTGACCGAGGGGGCTCATGACCGGGGGGGGGGGGGCTCTTGACCGTACCCCAGTTTCAACATGTTCAAACAAGTTTCAACATGTTCAAACAAGTTTCAACATGTTCAAACAAGTTTCAACATGTCCAAACAAAAACTAGTATATACAATTAATCATTGCCTCATATTTTGCGATACTGAAAATCTACAGTAATTAGATTTAGGTACTTAATTAAGTAATTTTTCTTATAGTTTAATTTAAATCGTTCTTTCAAAATAACATATATTCCATACAATTAATGACTTATTTGCATATCATATGGTTATAGATTTTATGCGACTGCAATTTTATCTGAAATATTTTGTCAACACTCCATGATGCCTTTCCTGCTATTACTAGTTTGTCAAAAATGGACGAATTTTCCTAGCACCCTATTTACCAATACACATGATATACAGGGTGGCACAAAAAAAAAAGGAAACCCATTTTCAAACTAGTTTATTTTACAAACTATCAAGCTTAGAAATTTTCTAAAAACACAGTTTTATTCATTTATTTTTTTTGCGTCTATCGTAATAATTTGTTAAAAACAGCGACGAAAATTAAACATCCTGCAGCGAATTAAAAAAGGTAAATAAAAAGGGCTTGCGCGGGGGGCGAAATATACAAAAAAAAATCACAATAGGTATAATTAATTTCATATCGTATATGGATGTAAAAACATTAAATTATAATGTTTTCTGTAACAAATAAAAGACAACTAAAATCTTAATAATCATATGAAATTTTTGTTTTATATAAAATTGATATCTTTAATAAAATCAGTTCGCCGTTAATTTGTATCTCCTATTCGAAACCCTCAAAATGCAGCTTTCAAAAGAACAAAGTTTTTGTTGTGACGAATTATTTAAACACTGAAAGCTTTAAACAGATTCAACCTCATTTTGAACATAGCTTTCATGAAAGATTACCACCAACTATTAAACCATATTGACTTATATTAATAAGCTTAAAACTGAAGAAAAACTGAAGAATTTTTAACAAAAAGCGTTTTGGTCGGTGGAGAACAGAACGAACACATGGAAACATTAATCTTATTCATGAACTATTATTGAGAATCCAAAAATATCAATCAAAAGGAATGAATTAGACACTAAAGACAATTTCACCGAATTGTTAAACACGATTTAAAATATTATCCTTTTAAGATGCATGTAAGGCTCGAACTCTTAGAACTGATTTACCGCACAGTCTAAATCTTTCAAGATAGTTTCTGCAAAGAAATGCATGTTTTAGAGAAGACATCGTGATTGGTAATGAAGATGTATTTCCATGAATGAAAGAGTCAATAAACCAAAACGTTAATTGAATGAAAATAACTTTAAAAAAATTCTATTACCATATGGAAAAAATGTATACCTATTCTGAAGTCTTTTTGTGTTTTTCGTCCTCGCGCAAGCCTTTTTTATTTATATTTTTTCAATTCGCTGCAGGATGTTTAATTTTAGTCGTAACTTTAACAAATTTTCATGAAAGATGCAAAAAAACTATGTTAAAAAACTGTGTTTTCAGAAAATTTCTAACTTTAATAGTTTGTAAAATGAACTAATTTGAAAATGGGATTCTTTTTTTTGCGCCACCCTGTATAGTAAATCATTTTAAATAATATATATTTAGCAATGTACTGATGTATAGCATATTAATTAACTATAATGTCTATTTTGCAATATACTAATGTATAGTAAATCATTTTAAATAATATACTGTAAATATATCAATATACTAATGTAGAGCATATTAATTAACTATAATATCTACTTATCAATATAGTAATGTATAGCATATTAATTAACTATAATAATACGTATAGCATAACAATTAACTATAATATCTATTTAGCAATATAGTAATGTATAACATAACAATTAACTATAATATCTATTTGGAAATGTAGTTACGCTAGCCACAATATAGCTAACTCATTTCCTGGACTTACCTCAACTGTCTCATATATGTTCTACACAGGGAATGTATATGCCCATGTATATGTTCTACACAGGAAAACTATTACTGAAATGTTTCGTATGAAGACATATCCTATTTCATTGCTTCAAAATAACCACCAACTAAACTACACTAATTTGCTAACTTTATTTCTTTAAGAGGTTTTTCTCTATCAGTGTGAATATCTCAATTAAGCTACCCAAACATTCCAGGTATTTGCAGTTATCTCTTCACAAGACTATCAAATATCACAAAATTACCATTTGAGATAATATCTTAAGCTGAATAACCTTCCCATAAACTCTCCATTACCTATTTTGTCGACTATTTATTTCCCTATTGCCGAAGGTTTCAAACAATTACAACTGATAAACTATATATGAAAAGCAAAAATAGGAGTGGACCTATAACTGTACCTTGAGGGATACCCTTTTAGCATATATGCTACAACTAATTAAAAGAACATAATATATAAACATCTTATAAGCCATTTGTGTATAAAATATTAAATAATTTAAATAGAATAGTAATAGTTTTCATCATTATTGATTTGTTTAATATTCTGCTATGAAGTCGAGCATATTTGATCCCTATTTTTTTTCAAATTTTTTCTACATATATATATAAAATTTCCTGCACAAACAATATTTTATTTTACTTCAGTTATACAATTAACAGTAATATTTAAATTTAAATAAGAGAAACATATATAATTTAAATATATTCATATATACTTAATATACTTTCAAATTCCCACATCTATTTCTCTCACCGGGAATGTATATCTTAAGAAACGGAACTGTAGAAGTTAGATCACTGTGATAAAGCACTAATGAACCCATATATTAAACAAACAGATCTATAAGATCTATAAGATCTACCTGTGAGAAACGGAATACACTACCTAACGATTCAGATATTTAATTGGATGGAATATTTAATGAGGTTATCTAATAAATCATATTAAATAATTCCATTGATATATATTTCATAGTGAAGTTTAATAAATTTATAACTTTTATGATATAAATTTTATTAGATATTATTTTTTCAAATCATTTTCCATATGAATTTATTTGTATTCTATATCTTTTTAAAATTAAAATTCAATGAAAGTAATGAATCAATTTTTTCAGCTCTATCAGTCAGTGTCTACGCATTTCATGTATAGCAGTATACAGGGTGACCCACAAAGAGTATACCCAACTTAGAATTAATATAAATATCGTATTTATAAGTAGTTAAAAAATGAGTTGAAGTAAATTTAAAAATTAGATTTTTTCTACCACCGTCATTGCTTAAGATTATACGTGTACGATATTTATATTAATTCAAACTTGGGTTCACTTTTTTTGTGGGTCACCCTGTATATGCAAATTCTGACTTATTGTACAGTTTACATTTTCGATCACAATAGAAAATGATAATGATTATTAATACGACCTTTAATTGCTGGAAATACGACCTTTAATTTTCTAAGTCGTATTTATGCGAAATCAATGCAAATAAAGCAACAAGTTTTGTTTTAGATTTAATTCTATAACATTTTTTACCATACGGAAATCTTGTGCTCGTGTGAAATACATGCGCTGTTGCGTCACATTTCCATTCACACCAAAATAGCTGATATTCCATACGTGATGTTACTAGTGTGACGCAAAATGTGACGCAAAGTGTGACGCAAAATGTGACGCAGAATGTGACGCATAAGAGGTTGTACTTCACCCGGGCTACAGAGGCACACCTGATGAAAAATGATACATATGTTGCATTATTTTCACTGAATTTTTTTTGAGGTTTAATGAGGTATAACTGAGGATTAAGGTCTACTTTAATCTATCACTGCATAAAATACTGATGAAACAATGAAGAAATTATATCATATTTTTGAAAATTTAAAAAAATACATTCTGTTCAGTCAGTTACATTCGATTAAAAAAATAATTCTCAACGGTAATCCTATTTATTATGAAAACAGTTATTTAAACTTAACGTTGAAGGTATATTCAGTTTCTAGCATTCGAATAGAAAGATATCTATTCATCATCAGGACAAGGATACTTAAGCCAACCCATATAAATTTTGGTGAAAATTATCAAATTTCTTTTTATTGCTGAAAAAGAGTCTTTATGTAGTGGGCTTTCATGTCCCAAATTTTTGTGAGGGTACAACCCCTTGAACCCACCCCACGGGGTCCCATGAGAGGAGGGAGGGGGACGGGTGAGGGTCAAAATTCATGATATTTTTTTTTTGGACCGGTCGTTCTGAAATTTCTACAGTATCTGTAACTTCGCAAAATAAACACATTTAATTTATGTAACTTTTTTGGTTTTCGCTTCAGTTTTCTAAATTTTCAATTTTTTTCTAAATTTCAAAAGACGAGAAGTGTACGAAGACTGTTTTGGAATCCTTGGAACATTTCGAACGAATCCATGGAGATTTTTTTTCAAATTTCCTTCCTGTTTTATTTTATTAGCATTTTTTACGAGTAACTAAAATTTTCAAACAAATCCAAAGTTTTTGATTTTTATATACAGTATATATGCTATAAATTAAGTCATTACGTAATTAGTATATCATTTTATCAATTACATTTATATAAGCAGTTTAGAGTATCTTAGTTAAACATTTAATATATATTGGGTAAGTTCTTAGTTATCGAACGGTTCTACATTTTCGATCACATTCAAAGAATTAATTATATTAACTCTTATTACAATTCGTATCCATGATACCTGCATTGTAATTCGTATCCATGATACCTGCATTGTAATTCACATCCATGATACCTGCATTGTAATTCACATCCATGATACCTGCATTGTAATTCACATCCATGATACCTGCATTGTAATTCGTATCCATGATACCTGCATTTTAATTCGTATCCACGATACCTGCATTTTAATTCGCATCCATGATACCTGCATTATATAATTCGTATCCATGATACCTGCATTACAATTCGTATCCATGATACCTGCATTACAATTCGTATCCATGATACCTGCATTATAATTCGTATCCATGATACCTGCAGAGTTACCATGGATACGAAATAAGGGTTAGATTATATAGTTATTTTCGACAATGTGGCAGCAAACGATAACTAGGAAGTAACCCCACAATAATAGCAGCTATACTACAGCTGCGTGTGCCGAAACAATAAAAACAATAAAAACAATAAAAAGATCTACACCATTGTACCAAATCTTTTAGCTTCGAACAAATGGAAGATTAGTGAAATGGTGTCCGAAACCACGGGTTGAAACTCATAGAGACTATTATGTAATATATATTGTACATAGTGTTGTATAAGTTGAAATAAGGAAAAGTGATGGCAATAGATGTGAATATTTATTTATTTATGTATTTAAGATATTTGATGTATAAAATTAAAGGGTCTGTTCCGAGTTATAGAACTGTTCTATATATTTTCGATGATATATAACTGATATATAATTAAATATTCTAATTTGTTATTTTAATTACAATGTATACTTTTTTCTTATATGATCGATAATGTGGTACAGTCCGCTAACTCGGAACTTACCAATACAGATTAATTTCAAGGCATATTAATTATTTCTTATTAAGCATATATATTTAACTACTTTATATAGGTATATATTATACTTGACTTCAAAAGCACTAATATGTGTTTTGAATGGTTATAACTTTCTTATCTATTTTATAGATAAGATAATGCTGCTTCTTAACTCTGATAGATAATAATCAATTGTATTAATAAAATAGTTACAATATTAGCTAATTAGTTAATTTATTTAAATACGAATAATATAAATTGTGATATTAATTTAAATATCGTTTCTATAAAAATAAAAACTTACACATTTATAAATGTACATGTAAATTATTATTTGTAAGTACCTTGTATTGTAATTAGTTTGTATTCATATTTTCGTTAATATTGCTTAATTGACTTATTTTTTCTAATTTAGTGACTGTGGTTTTAATTCTATCTTTCTAATAATACCACTAATAGATAATAATACCACTAATAGATAATAATACCACTAATAGATAATAATACCACTAATAAATAATAATACCACTAATAGATAATAATACCACTAATAGATAATAATAATAATACCACTAATAGATAATAATAATAATACCACTAATATATAATAATACCACTAATAGATAATAATACCACTAATATATAATAATACCACTAATATATAATAATACCACTAATAGATAATAATACCACTAATATATAATAATACCACTAATAGAAAATAATACCACTAATAGATAATAATACCACTAATATATAATAATACCACTAATAGATAATAATACCACTAATATATAATAATACCACTAATATATAAAAATACCACTAATAGATAATAATACCACTAATAGATAATAATACCATCATTATATTAATACCAGAGAAACAGAGGGGGTCGCAACTCACCTTAAAAGTACCTTATTCACCTGCGCTTCAATGGATGCCCCGCCCACCCAATCAATAACCACCTCACACGCCCCACCCATCACAGCCAAGCTCCTCCCTCTTTACCTGTGAGTTATTTCCTATTGGCTGGAGTGTTAATAGACTCCGCCTCTTTGGGCACGTGTTTTTGACCACTAGGTTGCCATCATCCGCAGTTCAGATCTGTGAGTCGCTGAGTGCGCAGGTGATAGTTACCGCACGCTAAAAGTGTCATCCGCGATAAATATATATTCCCCGTAATTAAAATATTGAACAGTGAAGGGATTAAGTGATTAATAATAAGTGTTTTTTCGCTGATTGTTGTTGTAGAGCCTATGGCACGAGTCAGGACTCAGACTCTTTAAATGGGACTACTTGGCTCATATCGGGACTCTTCTTGGGTAAGAAAATTGATAATAAACTCTTTATAATGATTATAACTATTTATAATGATTATAACTATTTATAATCATTATAACTCTTTGTAATCATTATAACTATTTGTAATCATCAAAACTCTTTATAATCATTATAACTCTTTTTAATGATTATAACAATTTATAATCATTATAACTATTTGTAATCATCAAAACTCTTTATAATCATTAAACTATTTATAATCATTATAACTCTTTATAATCATTAAAACTCTTTATAATCATTATAACTATTTATAATGATTATAACTCTTTATAATCATTATAACTATTTATAATGATTATAACTCTTTATAATCATTAAAACTCTTTATAATCATTAAAACTGTTTATAATCATTAAAACACTTTATAATTATTAACTCTTTATAATCATTAATCAATTATTTATTATCGTTAATTAATTCTTTATAATCATTAAGTATAACTCTTTATTATCATTATAAAGAGTTATAATCATTACAAAGAGTTATAATCATTAATTATAAAGAGTTATAATCATTATAAAAAGTTATAATCAGTATAAAGAGTTATAATCATTACAAAGAGTTATAATCATTATAAAGAGTTATAATCATTACAAAGAGTTATAATCATTATAAAGAGTTATAATCATTACAAAGAGTTATAATCATTATAAAGAGTTATAATCATTATAAAGAGTTATAATCATTATAAAGAGTTATAATCATTATAAAGAGTTATAATCATTATAAAGAGTTATAATCATTATAAAGAGTTATAATCATTATAAAGAGTTATAATCATTATAAAGAGTTATAATCATTATAAAGAGTTATAATCATTATAAAGAGTTATAATCATTAAAAAGAGTTATAATCATTACGAAGAGTTATAATCATTATAAAGAGTTATAATCATTATAATGAGTTATAATCATTACAAAGAGTTATAATCATTATAAAGAGTTATAATCATTATAAAGAGTTATAATCATTATAAAAAGTTATAATCATTACAAAGAGTTATAATCATTATAAAGAGTTATAATCATTACAAAGAGTTATAATCATTATAAAGAGTTATAATCATTACAAAGAGTTATAATCATTATCTCATGTTTAATTACTAACTCTTAATTTTAATAATCATTCCTTTTTAATTTCATTAACATTTCATAATCATTAATTATCAATATGTGTAATTAATAATCATTAATTATGATTATATGTTTCATGATCATTAATAATTATTATCACTATATAGTATATAATAATCATTAATTATCAATAGATGTATTTTATAATAATTAATTACCAATATATACTATATAATAATCATTAATTATTTCTTTCTAATCACCAACTCTTTATATCAAATTAATAAAACTCTATGATTTATTGAATATATACATTGAAAAAAAAATTAAATTAATTTTTATTTCGTGTTTCATTTGAATTTATTTATAAATACATTTTTTCTATTCAATAGCAATTCTATCTTTATCTTCACATTTCCTAAGGAAAACTAATTAATTTTATTATATGTGTACATTTTATTATTATATAAAAATAACAACATACCATTTTTTAAAGTCAGTACATCAGTTTTATGGTAGCTATAATAATGCCTCTATGTAATAACATTTCAATCAATTGCAGCCCGAACACGACAGTGCGATGGTAACTCCTTTCACCGGTACATTATATGTGCTTAGCGGCAGAATAAATACCGCGATATGAAGCCGGGGCCGTAGTTTTTCCGGTAATTTATGCGAGACCTCCCGCATGCGGCACCGCATTACCAACCACGATATATTACCGGAGAAACAAAGAGTTAGACTGTATTACAAAGCCGGTAATTAAAAAAATGCTATTTATTGGGAAAATGTCAAAGAGATGTTTTTACGTGGGTGATGTTTTTATCCTGATAAAAATTAATGTGATTTTTAAATATTGTGGACATAGAGGGAGCATCATGAGAACATAGAGGGAGCATCAAGAGAATATAGAGGGAGCATCATGAGAACATAGAGGGATCGCATCATGAGAACATAGAGGGAGCATCATGAGAACATAGAGGGAGCATCATGAGAACATAGAGGGATCCGCATCATGAGAACATAGAGGGAGCATCATGAGAACATAGAGGGAGCATCAAGAGAATATAGAGGGAGCATCATGAGAACATAGAGGGATCGCATCATGAGAACATAGAGGGAGCATCAAGAGAACATAGAGGGAGCATCATGAGAACATAGAGGGATCCGCATCATGAGAACATAGAGGGAGCATCATGAGAACATAGAGGGAGCATCATGAGAACATAGAGGGAGCATCAAAATTAATATTTTATGGCCATGGCTATTACGGGTCACATCTATATATTAATAATTAAAAATATCATATATAGTTTTAATTTTTTTGAGTACATATAATATTGTTAAATTAGTATATATGTATTTATATAGCAGTTAAATATAAATATATTATATTGATTATATATTCTCTATATATGAACAACAGGTTCATATTTATGTGTATAATAATTTATTATACATAAATTATTATATACTACTACTTATATGTGTAAAATATATAATAATTTATTATATATTAATTATTACTACTATTTATATGTGTAAAGTACATAATAATTTATTCACTTATTTTCTAAAATATGTTCTACAAAACTGCAGGAATTGGTTTCAAAAGCGATATACATTACCCACTGTTATTTACGTTATACCTTACAATTAAATACTAATTACAGTTTGCATTTTAATTACTAGTTTATTTTTGATGCAAGGTACTATATATATATCACTGACGTCAAAAGGAAGATAATTACAAGGGACTTACAGATAACAGTCTGATAGGAAAGTGGCCCCTTAAACAAAGTCACCTACCACCATTTGGTGATAGGCTCATGGATGCAGAAAAGCTACTCCGTGAATGCAGTCACTTACCAAGGAATGTAACGAAAAGGGACACAAGCACCGGTGACTGCACTCATGGATGGAAGAGGAAAATGAAGAGGTGATAGTAAATGAAGCATATACGAGTCTACCTAACACAAAATCTAAGAGGAAAATGAAGAGGTGATGGTAGATAAAGCCTACGAGTCTACCTAACACATAATCTAAGAGGAAAATGAAGAGGTGATGGTAGATAAAGCCTACGAGTCTACCTAACACAAAATCTAAGAGGAAAATGAAGAGGTGATTGTAAATGAAGCCAAGTAAAGCTTAAAATAATTTTCTTATGATCAAAAATGCGTAACTGTCCGTTAACTCGTAACTTACCCTATACCTCAATATTATTTTCAAATTAAATCATTCAAACATTTTTCTAAAAATTATTCCAAAAAAAAAAAAATGCAAATTAGTAAATTCATTCAAATATACTGCATATAAAAACAATACTATTTAAATTTTTACTATTATATACGTGGACTTCCTATTTAATTACCTCATTTAAAGATAAAAGTTTAACTGTTGAACACATAAATTAAGTATATAGGGTACATATATATCCCTATAATATTTTTAGGGTGATATTCGTAGCGATGCATTTATAAAGCATATCGTGACACTTCCGCCATCAAACAGCGATACGTTGGCCGGAACTGTCTATACCCATTATAATAATGGTATAATGTATCCCTTATATTAATGGTATAATGGAATCCTTATATTAATGGTATAAGGGATACATTTAACCTATGGTATAAGGGATACCATTATACCATTGGTATAATGATTACCTTTTCCATTATACTAATTGTATAAGGGATACCTTATCCATTATACTATTGGTATAAGGGACATCTTATCCATTATACTAATGGCATAAGAGACATTTTATCCCTTATACTAATGGTATAAGGGACACCTTATCCATTTTACAAATGGTATAAGGGATCCCTTATATCATTATACAAATGGTATAAGGTATTCATTATATATGTATAGGTATGACGAAAAATTAATGTAATTAAATAAACACAAATTATGTTAACGATGAACAAGCTAAAAAGTTATAGTGGGGCAATAGAAGATTAAGAGTCTATGATCTTCTATGGCCCACCATAACTAACTTTCTATCTGATTGGAAAATAATAAATAAATTAGTATTATAATAAGAGTCTGACTGTCTGACCGTCACACTAAATTATTCTGATATCAGTTCAATAAATGGTTTGTGTCTGTCTGTCCGTCACACTAAATTATTCTGATATCAGTTCAATAAATGGTTTGTGTCTGTCTGTCCGTCACACCAAATTATTCTGATATCAGTTCAATAAATGGTTTGTGTCTGTCTGTCCGTCACACCAAATTATTCTGATATCAGTTCAATAAATGGTTTGTGTCTGTCTGTCCGTCACACTAAATTATTCTGATATCAGTTCAATAAATGGTTTGTGTCTGTCTGTCCGTCACACCAAATTATTCTGATATCAGTTCAATAAATGGTTTGTGTCTGTCTGTCCGTCACACCAAATTATTCTGATATCAGTTCAATAAATGGTTTGTGTCTGTCTGTCCGTCACACCAAATTATTCTGATATCAGTTCAATAAATGGTTTGTGTCTGTCTGTCCGTCACACCAAATTATTCTGATACCAGTTCAATAAATGGTTTGTGTCTGTCTGTCCGTCACACCAAATTATTCTGATATCAGTTCAATAAATGGTTTGTGTCTGTCTGTCCGTCACACCAAATTATTCTGATATCAGTTCAATAAATAGTTTGTGTCTGTCTGTCCGTCACACCAAATTATTCTGATATCAGTTCAATAAATGGTTTGTGTCTGTCTGTCCGTCACACCAAATTATTCTGATATCAGTTCAATAAATAGTTTGTGTCTGTCTGTCCGTCACACTAAATTATTCTGATATCAGTTCAATAAATGGTTTGTGTCTGTCTGTCCGTCACACTAAATTATTCTGATATCAGTTCACTATATGGTTTGTGTCTGTCTGTCTGTCACACTAAATTATTCTGATATCAGTTCACTATATGGTTTGTGTCTGTCTGTCCGTCACACCAAATTATTCTGATATCAGTTCAATAAATGGTTTGTGTCTGTCTGTCTGTCACACTAAATTATTCTGATATCAGTTCAATAAATGGTTTGTGTCTGTCTGTCCGTCACACCAAATTATTCTGATATCAGTTCCATAAATGGTTTGTGTCTGTCTGTCCGTCACACCAAATTATTCTGATATCAGTTCCATAAATGGTTTGTGTCTGTCTGTCCGTCACACCAAATTATTCTGATATCAGTTCAATAAATGGTTTGTGTCTGTCTGTCCGTCACACCAAATTATTCTGATATCAGTTCAATAAATGGTTTGTGTCTGTCTGTCCGTCACACCAAATTATTCTGATATCAGTTCAATAAATGGTTTGTGTCTGTCTGTCCGTCACACCAAATTATTCTGATACCAGTTCAATAAATGGTTTGTGTCTGTCTGCCCGTCACACCAAATTATTCTGATATCAGTTCAATAAATGGTTTGTGTCTGTCTGTCCGTCACACTAAATTATTCTGATATCAGTTCAATAAATGGTTTGTGTCTGTCTGTCTGTCACACCAAATTATTCTGATATCAGTTCACTATATGGTTTGTGTCTGTCTGTCTGTCACACCAAATTATTCTGATATCAGTTCACTATATGGTTTGTGTCTGTCTGTCCGTCACACCAAATTATTCTGATATCAGTTCACTATATGGTTTGTGTCTGTCTGTCCGTCACACCAAATTATTCTGATATCAGTTCACTATATGGTTTGTGTCTGTCTGTCCGTCACACCAAATTATTCTGATACCAGTTCAATAAATGGTTTCAATAACTAAATTAAATTTTATTTCATTCAGTTTAAAATAATGAAGTAAAAGCTGAGTCAGGGATAATAATTATTACATAATTTCAACTACCATCAGTGAACATAAAATTAATATAGCGAAAACACCGTGGTTTTTGACGGCACGTGTAACATAGTAGCATATTTAAGTGAATTTCAAAATCTATAGGTAGAAATATATATAATTATGAACTATGTAATAGAATCAGAACGTATCATTTATATCTATCGATTATACATAGGTATCAAATATTGAATTATAAAAGTTATGATTCTATATATTGTGACGTCATAAATTAAAATAAACTATTGATAAAATAAAAATAAAATTAATATATTTTAACAATTGCTCATAGTTAGTAATACACATTAATAATATTCATATTAGTTAATTATATGTTGGTGAATAAAATGCCATTTTAAAGCATATAAACTAATTAATATTGGCAAAGTATATTGTTATTTTTACCTTAAACATACAAAATTACAATGAAAATGTATAGGAAAAATAAAATACATCGGTAAATTTTTATAAAAAATTATAATATAATTTTCTTTTTAAACTAATTTTTTCGAAAAACATATTTTCCCGAAAAAATATAATTTTTCTTTATAATATAAAGAATATAATATAATATAATAATTTTATAATATAAAAATTATAATAAAGATTTACTGATAATTATCAGTAAATCTTTTTCTTATATTTCCAATTCTACTCATTTATTCTAATTTACACAGCCTATTTTTTAGAGGTTGAAATTTCTTTAATGAATTTAGTCATCTGGTAGCAAGGCTTGGAAAAAAGCAGGGGCTTGTAACTAGACAATTTATGACACAACTAGCAAAGGCTAGTACTAGCAGAGGCTTGGACTAGCAAAGGCTTGGACTAGCAAAGGCTAGTACTAGCAAAGGCTAGTACTAGCAAAGGCTAGTACTAGCAAAGGCTAGTACTAGCAAAGGCTAGTACTAGCAAAGGCTTGGACTAGCAGAAGCTTTTTATCAAGCATTTGTAGCAAGGTACTTTATAGCCAGAGATATTATCTAATACAGGGTTCTTATCTTAAAACATGATGGTAACTGTCCAGAAATATACAGCGCCTTGTATGGTAACTATACGAGCAACGAGTAGATGTGTATGGTAACTATACGAGCAACGAGTAGATGTGTATGGTAACTATACGAGCAACGAGTAGATGTGTATGGTAACTACACGAGTAACGAGTAGATGTGTATGGTAACTATACGAGTAACGAGTAGATGTGTATGGTAACTATACGAGTAACGAGTAGATGTGTATGGTAACTATACGAGTAACGAGTAGATGTGTATGGTAACTATACGAGCAACGAGTAGATGTGCATGGTAACTATACGAGCAACGAGTAGATGTGTATGGTAGCTATACGAGTAACGAGTAGATGTGTATGGTAACTATACGAGCAACGAGTAGATGTGTATGGTAACTATACGAGCAACGAGTAGATGTGTATGGTAACTATACGAGTAACGAGTAGATGTGTATGGTAACTATACGAGTAACGAGTAGATGTGTATGGTAACTATACGAGCAACGAGTAGATGTGCATGGTAACTATACGAGCAACGAGTAGATGTGTATGGTAGCTATACGAGTAACGAGTAGATGTGTATGGTAACTATACGAGCAACGAGTAGATGTGTATGGTAACTATACGAGCAACGAGTAGATGTGTATGGTAACTATACGAGCAACGAGTATAGATGTGTGTGGTAACTATACGAGCAACGAGTAGATGTGTATGGTAACTATACGAGCAACGAGTAGATGTGTATGGTAACTATACGAGCAACGAGTAGATGTGTATGGTAACTATACGAGCTACCGAAATAAATAATTACATATCCTAATAAAATTGTAAATTCTTTCATAATATAGTTACTTGATCAAAATTGTCAGCAAAATGGTAATAAGATTATTTTGAATAATATTAAGTTTTAGTGTATAATAAATACATAAATGAATACATTATATTATTTACATCATCAATTTTCAGATAAGTTATTGTCCATTACGGTAAATATTGACTATATTGTAAACTATTGATTATAATCAATTAATTACATTAATCGTGTAGAAGAATTTGCCGAAAATAGACGACTATATCTTTCCGACTGGGTATTTTAATTTATATATACTTTGGGGGATAGGGTAAGTTCCGAGTTATCGGACAGTTCCACATCTTCGAGCATAAGACAAAGCAATATATAATTTCTCTTATTTAATTTTTATACATTTTTTCTTATTACATCGAAAATGTGGAACTGTTCGACAACTTGGAACTTACCCTTTTATACCTATACGATTCAAGTTATCAATATATAGTTTATATGAGATTTATGAAAAAGTTAAATTTTTATATAAACTATATAAATAATCATTTTGAATAATCCACATCATAACTCAAAGCAACTTCATATCTCAGGTGCACTAGATAGTTTTCTATGAGTAAAATCATAGAAAACTACGGTCTTTGAGGGATAACTGTAACGGAATTCATGACGTATATCGTTTTCTTTAATTTAAACATAGAAAACTACTTCATAACTCAGGTCCTCCATAACTCAGGTCCTCCATAACTCAGGTCCTTCATTACTCAGGTCCTCCATAACTCAGGTGCACTTCATTACTCAGGTCCTTCATAACTCAGGTCCTCCATAACTCAATAGTTTTAGCGTGTTTCTTATTTACTCTTCACCCGTTAGCATGATCTATGTGGCATATTTGTCAGGCATGTGTCATGCCGAAGTCATGTCAGTATCAGTTAGAAAAATGCTTACTTATCGTACGTAACTGAGACACTGTAAATGAACCACCGTGTGTATGTGTATGTGTATACTTATATACTATATGTATGCTGCCAATAACGCCAATATATTGCAATATACAGTATGTATACTTTTATACACAGTCTGTATACATTTATTTACGTCAGTATAATTATACAGTTAAATAGGTATAGCAATGTATACTAATATATATGATTAATATATAAAATAAAAACATCTCTTTTATAAATCAATGTACATCTTCATGTGCATAATATTAGGGGAAGTTACGAATTACCGGTCAGTTTCACATCTTCGGTCATATAAGAAAAACAATATAAAAATTGTTATTATTACACAGCACTGTGTAATAATAACAATTTTTATATTGTTTTTTTTTATATGACCGAAGATGTGAAACTGACCGATAATTCGTAACTTACTCTACACAGTTACTTGATAATAAATAACTTTGTTTTATATGAAGAAAAGGTTTAAACTTATACATTTTTATGAAATAGAATTAATTTTATTATGAAGAAATAAAAGATATTGATTGTATTTTTTATTATAGAATTAAAGTGATAATTTTGAGAATTAATCCAATATTTCATATAGGGAAGTTCTGAGTTATAGGACGGTTCCACATTATCGATCATGTGAGAAAAATATACCAAGTGAATTATTATTTAACTCTTATTTTAATTTGTATCCATGATACCTGCAGGTTCTTTTAAAATTGGTATCCATGATACCTACAGGTTATTTTAATTGGTATCCACGATACCTACAGGTTATTTTAATTGGTATCCATGATACCTGCAGGTTATTTTAATTGGTATCCACGATACCTGCAGGTTCTTCCAATTGCTATCCATGATACCTACAGGTTCTTTTAATTGGTATCCATGATACCTGCAGGTTCTAAAGATCAGACTGGCTACATCATCACCACCAACTTTCCCACTACTGATACTGTCCGAGACACCTCCCCCCCCCCCCCCCCCGTGACGTGTGATACCGTATAACAGCTTCCTCTACCGTCACGTGTTTGTGTTGTCACGTGTAACGCTTCAGTGGGTTACACGGGGTAAGCAGGAACTCCCCGCTGAGAGTAACTCTCACACATACTCTCTGCATAACTCATCATCTTAATTCATACTCTCAAGAGATATAGGGTTGTGACGATATGCTTCTTAAATCATAACTAGGGTTGTAACGATAAGATTCTTAAATCATAGATTTTAAGAAAATAACACAGGAAAGAAGGATTGTTTTTTTTTTGTCTGGGTGTCATGACTAGGGTTGTGACAATATGCTTTTAAAATTATAGAAATCATTTTAAAATTATAAATCGGGTTAATTGTAACAATATGCTTTTAAAATCATAACTAGGGTTGTGACAATATGCCTTTAAAATCATGACTAGGGTTGTAACAATATGCTCTTAAAATCTTAACTAGGGTTGTGACAATATGCTTTTAAAATCATGACTAGGGTTGTAACAATATGCTTTTAAAATCTTAACTAGGGTTGTGACAATATGCTTTTAAAATCATAGATCTTAAGAATATCACAGACGAAATGAAATGGTATCGAATACTATATACCGCTGGTGTAGAACCATTCAATACTCTTCAATTCTCTCCGTCTATAATATTTTCAGGATCTATGATTTTAAAAGCATATTGTCCGTGAGGTATCATGGATACCAATTAAATAAAAAATAGATTATAATTATTTATTATGTGATCGAAAATGTGGAACAGTCCGGTAACTCGGAACATACCCTCTATATATCAGCGAAAGAAGTTTTAATTGAATAGGCTTATTTATTAATCAAAATTTTGTTTATTTATTCATTCATTATATTTTGTATTAATATATATTAATTTATTGATTATTTAATTTTATATTATTTAACTTAATATTATCTAATTTATTCAATATATACCATGTGGTTATATAGTCTACATCATATATTAATGTACACATAAGTCACATAATAAATTATATACTTTATGTTTTAATGTAAACTGGATAATAAATGTGAAGTAACAAATATATTTAAATATTATGCATATAATGAATTATATTGAAATAAATAATAAAAAATGTATAGCATACAAAATACACATCTGTTAGATAGGGTGAGTTCCTAGTTATCGCACGGTTCCACATTTGCGATCATGTATAAGGATTTTTTTAATTATTTGTATCCATGATATCTACTGGTATCACGGATACCAATTAAAATAACGAGTTAGGTTAATTGCTTTAGATTCCATATTATGATCGAAAATGTATACCGTTCAGTAACTTAGAACTTACACCCTTATCCGGTAATATCATATCCCGTGTATAAATGTATACGAGTGTATACTGTATATGTGTAATGTACATGATGATTGTATATGTGTATATGCAATCTAAAGCTATCTATTGATGCCCAATATACATGTATACACAATTATACACATACATGTATGCTCTTTCATTGAGAGGTGTGTAATATCACACACACACTCTTGTACTATAATAATTATACACTAAAGTACACACCTATAATATATGGTCATTTGAAGTAGGGCTTATATTTCATGTTTGGCTTATAAACAGTGTTCATTAATTATAAATAATAACTAAAGTATAATCAACGGTAAATAAACCTACAACGATATGAGATTAATATTTAAAAACACTTCATCCCTCGTCGGACATATTCGTTAGTTTGAATAGATACGGACATCTGTTAATGATTTAAAAGTAAATTAAGTAACTGCTAAATGTCACCAAAGTTGTCCATTCTAATTACCTTAAGAACTAACGACAAACTGCCCTATTGTAGTAGTAATGACCAAATAATAACTGCGGTTCCTATGGTTAGCCTAGAACCACTTACGGCTCTAAGGTTTATCCACAAGCCATCAACTGGATTGTCACCAAACCACAAAAACCGGAACGTTAAATTCAGCACTGATGTCATTTCTTAATGTCCGTCAGTGCTGATGTAGGACTGAATGTAAATTAATTAATTTTAAAGACATCAATGTGGTATAGGGGATGATACGAATTATCGGTCAGTTCCACATCTTCGGAAATTAAAGAAAAAAAGATATAATAATAATTATTTATTAATTATTAATTTAAAATAACTAGTTAAATGCATGTACCATGGATACTAATAAAAATAAAAATAATTATTAATATCATATAGTTTTTGTTATATGACCGAAGATGTGAAACTGACCGATAATTCGTAACTAATTTTAACTTAATAAATTAATATAATTGAAGACAATCCAATTTTGTTCCTGCATTACAAGTCAGCAAAGTTGCTTTACTTTGTAAAGTTGCTGTACTTTGTTAAGTTGCTTTACTTTGTTAAGTTGCTTTACTTTGTAAAGTTGCTTTACTTTGTTAAGTTGCTTTACTTTGTAAAGTTGCTTTACTTTGTAAAGTTGCTTTACTTTGTAAAGTTGCTGTACTTTGTTAAGTTGCTTTACTTTGTTAAGTTGCTTTACTTTGTAAAGTTGCTTTACTTTGTTAAGTTGCTTTACTTTGTAAAGTTGCTTTACTTTGTAAAGTTGCTTTACTTTGTAAAGTTGCTTTACTTTGTAAAGTTGCTTCACTTTGTAAAGTTGCTTCACTTTGTAAAGTTGCTTTACTTTGTAAAGTTGCTTTACTTTGTAAAGTTGCTTTACTTTGTAAAGTTGCTTTACTTTGTAAAGTTGCTTTACTTTGTAAAGTTGCTTTACTTTGTAAAGTTGCTTTACTTTGTAAAGTTGCTTTACTTTGTAAAGTTGCTTTACTTTGTAAAGTTGCTTTACTTTGTAAAGTTGCTTTACTTTGTAAAGTTGCTTTACTTTGTAAAGTTGCTTTACTTTGTAAAGTTGCTTTACTTTTTAAAGTTGCTTTACTTTGTAAAGTTGCTTTACTTTGTAAAGTTGCTTTACTTTGTAAAGTTGCTTTACTTTGTAAAGTTGCTTTACTTTGTAAAGTTGCTTTACTTTGTAAAGTTGCTTTACTTTGTAAAGTTGCTTTACTTTGTAAAGTTGCTTTACTTTGTACAGTTGCTTTACTTTGTTAAGTTGCTTTACTTTGTAAAGTTGCTTTACTTTGTAAAGTTGCTTTACTTTGTTTCAGAGAGTAGAACACATCTAACCTCTACTACCCCGTTTCTCCACTAGGTAGTTACAGCACAGTGACAGAGTCACAGTTAATAAGGACACATCATAAAATGCGGTTTTTGGTCATTATGAACTCAGTTTATGAACTGCTTTTGTAGCTTTAGAAGCTGATGATTTGGCTGCTTTTGTAGCTTTAGAAGCTGATGATTTGGCTGCTTTTGTTCGGTACATGTATAAAAGAATACACTCGTGTGTTTTGACACATTGTATCTTTTTGTGGCTTCTTTTTTTACACATTAAGGGTAAGATTACACTGTACAAATAGGACAGACACTTCCTACCAC
The DNA here is from genome assembly GCA_947561585.1 of Caprella mutica. NCBI lineage: Eukaryota > Metazoa > Arthropoda > Malacostraca > Amphipoda > Caprellidae > Caprella > Caprella mutica. Next base: position 118,804 of record CANNZV010000812.1, on the reverse strand, counting down.
TTCATTAGGAAGAAGATTGAAGAGGTGGTCCTATAATGTAGAATTTGCAGTTGAACATAGTATTTGTATTCATTTATTGAAAAATACTGAAAGTTTTATTTCGTTGAAATAGGCAGAAAATTTAAGGAATTGATTTTTAGATTTTAGTAAAATGGATGTGGAAATTATTTTCATAATTATTAGTATTGTTGTTATGCATCTATTTATTGTTATGCTAGCATTATATGAATAAAGAAAGGGAATAAAGAAAGGGGAATAAAGAAAGGGGAATAAAGAAATGGAATAAAGAAAGAGGAATAAAGAAAGGGGAATAAAGAAAGGGAATAAAGAAAGGGGAATAAAGAAAGGGAATAAAGAAATGGGAATAAAGAATTGGGAATAAAGAATTGGGAATAAAGAAAGGAGAATAAAGAAAGGGGAATAAAGAAAGGGGAATAAAGAAATGGAATAAAGAAAGAGGAATAAAGAAAGGGGAATAAAGAAAGGGAATAAAGAAATGGGAATAAAGAATTGGGTATAAAGAAAGGGGAATAAAGAAGGGGAATAAAGAAAGGGGAATAAAGAAAGGGGAATAAAGAAAGGGGAATAAAGAAAGGGGAATAAAGAAATGGAATAAAGAAAGAGGAATAAAGAAAGGGGAATAAAGAAAGGGAATAAAGAAATGGGAATAAAGAATTGGGAATAAAGAATTGGGAATAAAGAAAGGAGAATAAAGAAAGGGGAATAAAGAAAGGGGAATAAAGAAATGGAATAAAGAAAGAGGAATAAAGAAAGGGGAATAAAGAAAGGGAATAAAGAAATGGGAATAAAGAATTGGGTATAAAGAAAGGGGAATAAAGAAAGGGGAATAAAGAAAGGGAATAAAGAAAGGGGAATAAAGAAAGGGAATAAAGAAATGGGAATAAATAAATGGGAATAAAGAAAGGGGAATAAAGAAAGGGGAATAAAGAAAGGTGAATAAAGAAAGGTGAATAAAGAAAGGGGATTAAAGAAAGGGGAATAAAGAAAGGGGAGTAAAGAAAGGGGAATAAAGAAAGGGAATAAAGAAAGGGAATAAAGAAAGAGGAATAAAGAAAGAGGAATAAAGAAAGGGTAATAAAGAAATGGGAATAAAGAAAAGGGAATAAAGAAAGAGGAATAAAGAAAGGGGAATAAAGAAAGGGGAATAAGGAAAAGGGAAGAAATAAATATGTAACATTAGAGGTGAAAGGATAAATATTTTGTACTCAGTCATAAATTAGTTTGGAAGTTACTATAATGATACGAAAAATATATTGTGATGGATAGGGATACAAAAAAGTATCCCAACACTATAGACAAAAATAACAGTATCCCAACACTATAGGGATACAAAAAAGTATCCTAACACTATTGAGAAACATAACAGTATCCCAACATTATAGGGATACAAAAAAGTATCCCAACACGATAGGGATACATAAAAGTATCCCAACACTATAGGGATAAACAAGATTACGTGCACTCGATAGAGTGCATACCTTCACCACCGCTTACAAATAAGTTATTAAGTTATAAATGGCTTTGACCTTTGACCGAATCGCTCCGAAATTTTACCAGAAGGTTCCTGGACCTGGACCAATCATCTCACCAAATTTGAGGCAATTTGGTTGAACACTTTTTGAGTTATGCGACTAGCAGGATTACAAATGAATAAATGCCGTGTAGAATATAACCTTCAGCTTTCTGCGAAGGTGATGATATTATTTATCTCATCACTACATTCATTCACCTCACATATTTCTTTTCAAGTACTTTAATTATGTTATTTACAATTTTCCTCTTCATGCTATATCATTGGCTAGAATTTTCTGTCAATTTTCTAGTTTCTTGTATGTAATTCAAATAAAAGAAACAATTTATTGGTATAGATGTTAGCTTGATATATGACTTGGTGTTGTAACCATTTGCATGCATGCGTCTGTGAGTACATCAATCTTTGAGTTGTTACATATATGATAGTGCATTGAATTTACTATACAACTATCCATTGAGTTTCCTATCCATTGAGTTTCCTATCCATTGAGTTTCCTATCCATTGAGTTTCCTATCCATTGAGTTTCCTATCCGTTGAGTTTCCTATCCGTTGAGTTTCCTATCCATTGAGTTTCCTATCCATTGAGTTTCCTATCCATTGAGTTTCCTATCCATTGAGTTTCCTATCCATTGAGTTTCCTATCCATTGAGTTTCCTATCCATTGAGTTTCCTATCCATTGAGTTTCCTATCCATTGAGTTTCCTATCCATTGAGTTTCCTATCCATTGAGTTTCCTATCCATTGAGTTTCCTATCCATTGAGTTTCCTATCCATTGAGTTTCCTATCCTTTAGGTTTCCTATCCTTTAGGTTTCCTATCCTTTAGGTTTCCTATCCTTTAGGTTTCCTATCCTTTAGGTTTCCTATCCTTTAGGTTTCCTATCCTTTAGGTTTCCTATCCTTTAGGTTTCCTATCCTTTAGGTTTCCTATCCTTTAGGTTTCCTATCCTTTAGGTTTCCTATCCTTTAGGTTTCCTATCCTTTAGGTTTCCTATCCTTTAGGTTTCCTATCCTTTAGGTTTCCTATCCTTTAGGTTTCCTATCCTTTAGATTTCCTATCCTTTAGGTTTCCTATCCTTTAGGTTTCCTATCCTTTAGGTTTCCTATCCTTTAGGTTTCCTATCCTTTAGGTTTCCTATCCTTTAGGTTTCCTATCCTTTAGGTTTCCTATCCTTTAGGTTTCCTATCCTTTAGGTTTCCTATCCTTTAGGTTTCCTATCCTTTAGGTTTCCTATCCTTTAGGTTTCCTATCCTTTAGGTTTCCTATCCTTTAGGTTTCCTATCCTTTAGGTTTCCTATCCTTTAGGTTTCCTATCCTTTAGGTTTCCTATCCTTTAGGTTTCCTATCCTTTAGGTTTCCTATCCTTTAGGTTTCCTATCCTTTAGGTTTCCTATCCTTTAGGTTTCCTATCCTTTAGGTTTCCTATCCTTTAGGTTTCCTATCCTTTAGGTTTCCTATCCTTTAGGTTTCCTATCCTTTAGGTTTCCTATCCTTTAGGTTTCCTATCCTTTAGGTTTCCTATCCTTTAGGTTTCCTATCCTTTAGGTTTCCTATCCTTTAGGTTTCCTATCCTTTAGGTTTCCTATCCTTTAGGTTTCCTATCCATTAAGTTTCCCATCCATTAGTTTGAAATTTGACGAGCCCATCAACTTGTTCGACATTCTGTAGTCTAACTTTCAAGAGTCATCCGTGAAAATATTCAATTTGTAAAATTTCTGGATACTTTTTAGAACAGAAGTTAAGTTTTAATTAATATACACTCTATAATATGTTCGAAAAGGTAGCTCCGTTCAATAAGTAGGATAGTGCCACTTTTTTTCTCTACAATGATGGTCCGTTGTTTTTCAGTACCCTGGATGCGCTGTGTCCCATACAATGCTTCACCTGAGTCACGAAGAGAGCCATCCTTATAAGACTATGGACCCCCAGCGACCCCTAGAGGTTCCCCCACTAACCGTCTCCATGGACTGTCCCACCCCCCTCACCCCCTCATCCAGGGGGTCCAATGGCAGCCCCTGCAACAGACCCTTTTTCTCACCCCCCGATGAATCAAACCCCCACCACATGTCACCCCAATCCGAAGGAAGGAGTTCCGCAGGTGAATATTGGGACCACTCTTTTTCAACATTTATATCTAGTCTTAGAATTCTTAAAATATTTGAAACTCTGTAGGTACAAAAACTATAACATTACAGTTCTATTGCTTATAAATTTTGTATTTTAACTCGTTTCAGTAAGAATTTAATCTTATAATATTTGTTTATCAGGTCTAATATCCCCTCCAAGTGGACTCTCCTGCTCAGTACACATAAGTCACGATAGCAACATCCCAACCTTATCTACCACTGATGTTCGGACAACATCTTCAGCTGAAACATCCACAGTCTCATCAGGCACGGTAAGAAATACCAAACATTGCTAAAACATTCGCTAGCGATAAGTAGATCGCTAGAACATTCGCTTGCGGTAATTATATCGCCCATTGGGATCTGTTAGCCAGTTTTACATTCCTTCAAAGTTAATCTAGAGTAACACTATTCGGTCACCTAATTACGTTAGCAGTATTCGGAATGTTAGTGAGATACTATAACTTATTCAGAAAATTCTAAAAGTCAGATTTAGAAACACCTACTTTGCGTAAAAAAGTAAAATAAAGTTAATTAAATTATATATTTATTATATGATTGTAACCGTGACACCGACCTATAAATGGAAAATTACTCTATTTTAATCTCCATTTTACGGATTTCTTTCAGATTTCAACTGCGGTGTCATCTGGACCCGGTCTGAAAGTTTGTGCGGGGTGTACCGAGAACATCCTGGACCCCTTTTACCTGCTGGCTGTAGACAGAAAATGGCACAGTGGTTGTCTGCGATGCGTGACTTGCAATATTCCTCTTGACTCTCCTAAGACTCTATTCACCAGGGATGGATTGATATTCTGCAGAGACGACTACTATCGGTGAGTTATTTCTATCGGTAAGGACGATTTTATCGTACTAACTACTATTTTAGATACGAGTTCTAAACGAAATCAATAAATAACTTAATCGGCAAATTTATGAATTATAATTTTCGATAGATATTTAGGTAGTTAACGGACGATTTCTTTAATAACTATTATTTAATAGTACTATTTTCTTTTTACAGTTTAGGGTAAAATTACAATTGAGAGAATAAAATTAAATAACCTATCAAAACTTCAATATAGGTCATTAATTGGAACCTAATCAAAAAATGAATAAATTTCCATTAAATTTTTTTTTTAATTTTTATTCGGCTTTTATTTTACATCTGGTACATGTAACTTTACCATATGAAATAGTACATAGTAACTGACATATAAATGAACACCATGTATTATACATAAATGCATAGTGCATACAATAGCTACCATAAACTATACTATAGTGCACTATACTCTATAGTGAGGAATGAATGGAAGATAAATGTGCAACATATGTATTTTAGAAAGAATATCATATTGCATATATGAAATGGATAACAAAATTTCTATCTAAACTATCTAGTGAATGATAGAGAGGTTTGTTATATAGGGCAGTAATAGGGCAGATAGAAGGATGGCCTACCGTAAGGGTATAAGTTCTGAGTTATCGAACAGTTCACATTTTCGATCATTAAAGAAAAACTATCGAATTTAATATTTTAACTTTTTATTTCAATTGCATTACATGGAAACGAACAAAAATTAAAACTCAATGTATTTCTTATATGATCGATAATGTGAACTGCCCGGTAACTCGTAACTTATACCCTTACGGTAGGCCATCCTTCTATCTGCCATTTTACTGCTATATATAGCAAACCTCTGTATATAGCATGTATGGTTTTATGTTCATTTAACTCAAAAAATTAATTCTAACTACACAAATTAATATACATAATATTAAATAAATTTACTTTTAAATGGCTTCTAAACTGTGTTTTTCATAGATAGGGTAAATTACGAATTATCGGTCAGTTTCACATTTTCGGTCATATAAGAAAAAACGATATTATAATTGTTATTTAATTTTTATTTCTATTGGTATCCATGATACCTGCAGGTATCATGGATACCGATAGAAATACATTAAAATACCTACAGGGATACCAATGAAAATAAAATAACGATTAAAATATCGTTTTTTCTTATATGACCGAAGATGTGAAACTGACTGATAATTCGTAATTTATCCTACTATTAAATAGTTTATCACTAAAATAAGATATATAAATTCCCCCAATATAATAGTAGGTACAATGGACTATTTGTACTATTCAATGCGTATTAAATTACATCTTAATATCATGTAATAGATATTTATAAATAATATATATAGATATGGTCTGTACAGTCATTTTAAACAGTTTATTACCTTTATCATATTTAATAAATGAATGAATTATACTGAGCAATAATTTGTAAATAGATATTATTAAAATATATTTAAAAAATTTTTATTTAGGTATTTACATTTTTATAAAACGTTAATTATAAATAATTAAATTTTTTTGGGTAAATGCCAAGTTATTGGACGAATTCCCTTTTTCGAGCAATTACAATAAACTATATAATAACTATAATTATATAACTCGCTATTTTAATTATTATATATTTTTTTAATGATCGAAAATGTGAAAATGTTCGATAACTTGACACTCATACCCTATATACTAATATAGTATCATTTTCAACACTCGCACAACACAGGGTTAATTACTACCTAATTTATACTAAGAATTTATGCTGTATAATTTAAAGAATTTCGTACAAAATTATTTTGAAAGCAAATCTACATGGAAATTAGTTTCAAGATGAACAGTATTTATTTTATTCATTTGTTATACTAATTAAATGTAAGTAATGTTAATATTATTATATTGCA
>CANNZV010000812.1:87839-111500 GCA_947561585.1 Caprella mutica | reverse complement strand
CACTTGCATTTGATTGTACATAGTAATATTCCATCTAATTATCATAAATCATTTAAACTACAAAATACAAAAATTAATGTTTTTTTATAATTTTTTAATGTACATAAGAGAGTTTACATGATTATTAATAGTCATGTAAACAAAAAAAAATCTAAATTTTCTTCAAATTCTTGATTGAAGATCAAAACAAGAAATTGGATTAAAAAATAAGATACAACACTATCAGAATTTTCATAAATTTTAAGTATAATAAAATATTTCGATGTTATATATGAAGAAATTGAAGGATATCTACTATTTGTGTATTTTTTTACTAACCAATATGCAGCTGCATGTTCTAATGTACACAGAGTGATACAAATGCATTTTTACTATCTACTAAAGATACATACATTTAAGATAAGCTATTGTATCGTTAATAAACTAATGTACTATTCAGCAACTGTCATCATCTTAAAGTAAGGATTTAAAAACATACTTAATTTATACTCAGACAAAGAGGCTCTATACTGCTACACCATTTCCCAGATATATTTTCAGTGTTTTATTCGGTAGCAGACGTTTGCTGGTCTCTCTTATCGCAAACAACATTCCGCGAATGTTTTCGAATATCAGGGAACTCTTGGGGTAAAAAAACGCGCTACCCAAGTAGCCAAGCGGCCCAAAGTCCCATAGGAATAACATGGCGAGCTATCGCCAGTGAAAACACCAGCCCTGTAAAGTTACTTCTGTGGCCTCCTGGATAAGAAACTCGGGTGAATTTATTACATCTACCTTTCGCTCCACGGGTAGATATTTCATTTAGTCATTGCTGAAATATCAGCAGATCAAATTCCACAATGGAACTAGTGCGTGTACCTAGGAGAATTACGATAGCTACCTAACTAGGTAAAAACTTAGTGGATTAGGTACATGCACCACATTTCGCCAGACTCTGTAAGATGTCTGATGAAACCTACCTTCGATAAGATTCGATAAATGTTTTCTATATCTAAGCTTAGATAAATCATTTTTCATTCATTAAAGAAAAGTAAGTTACTTAATCAAGACAATCTTATTAGTTGGGCGTAAAATCCGTTCAGTTCGTTTAAGATAAAATACAAACTTATAACTAGGGTTTCCTCTATGCTTTTAAAATCATAGATCCTGAAAATAATATAGACGGAGAGAACTAAAGAGTATTGAATGGTTCTACACCAGCGGTATATAGTATTTGATACCATTTCATTCCATCTGTGACATTCTTAAGATCTATGATTTTAGAAGCATATTGCCACAACCCTATAGGTTGTGCGAAGTGACAGATTCGCCTGTGCCAGTAATAGGATAGACTAAATTGAGTCTAAAACTGGAAGTAGCGGAGATAAGAGAATAGATCGAGAGATTCTACTCAGCAGCTAACTAAAACAAAGCCATGCTATTCAGTGTGACAGCTTTATGGTATCAGTCTATCTGCCCCTTGATTTGCATGCCCACAAACTCTTTTATTCAATCATTTAACACTAGTCTGAGACCCATTATATACAAGCGAATGTAACGACGCGTTTTCACCGCCGCTCAGTTTATTCCTGAAATTTAATCTATACTAGGGGATGTATTCGCGGCGTTTTAAACGCGGTAGAAACGCTTTGCAATCTATACTGGACGGTGAAAATGCAGCGTTTTTAAACGCGGTAGAAACGCTTTGCAATCTTTACTGAACGGTGAAAACGCGACGTTTTAAAAGCGATAGAAACACTTTGCAATCTATACTGGACGGTGAAAACGAGACGTTTTGAAAGCGGCAGAAACCCTTTTGATCAATACTGGACGGTGAAAATGCGGCGTTTTAAAAGCGGTAGAAACGATTTGCAATCTTTACTGGATGGTGAAAACGCGGCGTGTTAAAAGCGGTAAAAACTCTTTTCAATCTATACTGGACCGTGGAAACGCAGCGTGTTAAAAGCGGTAGAAACACTTTCAATCTATACTGGACGGTGAAAATGCAGCGTTTTAAAAATGGTAGAAACGCTTTGCAATCTATACTGGTCGTTGATCACCGAAGGCGGCGTTTTAAAAGCGGTAGAAACGCTTTGCAATCTATACTGGACGGTGAAAACGGTGCGTTTTATTCGTTAGGATAAAAGCCTTAAAAGTAAACTTTATATAACGCTAAGTTGATAGGTTTTTTTTTTTTGATAAAAAATCATTCATCAATTATACTAAAGTTTTACATTTACAATGGCAGACAAATTTTCTTTTACTTTTTTATATAAAAATTAGTTAGTTCAACAATGTACATTTTGCAATTTCTCATAGCTAATAATTTTGCCGAAATGGAGTTTTTTCAGTTATTAAGAAGGTATTAATTAAGCCCCCAGTAATTAAATATCACAACCATTAGATCTATGATAAATGTGAAATATTAAAATAATCAATTTTAACATCATTTTTGATTGGATATAAATTCATTTTCATGAGCATTTCATCTTTAAATTTCATTTCTATTAATCTCTATATATTTAAAGGTATAAAAATATAGATTTAATGTAATTCGAGACATGAAATATAGAATGCGATTAAAAATAGTATGATTATAGTATTCCACATGTACTACAATGTAATACACGATGCATGTAATTTTGCATGAAGTGCAAACCTACGAACATAAATTGCTAGTAATTTTCGCAATAATTATATCTAATAACGTTTTTAATGATCAATAAAAGTACATGTATAATAATTCCGTAATTCACCATCTCAAACATCGAATTCTAAATGAACACTAAATTCGATTATTTAGTTTGTAGAAAGTGACAAAATATGAAATGCTGTAGTTTCATCCTTTGCTAAATCTATCCCGTCAATTTGATTGAAAAATGAATAAGTTATACTTGCAATTTATTTTAATCTACTGTCTTTTCTTCCAACAGAATGTTCGGTTCTGCGAAATGTGCTAGGTGCAACCTACCATTTTTGGACAAGCAGATGGGGATGAAGGCAAAAAATCTGAACTATCACCTGGAGTGCTTTACCTGTACGATATGCGATATACGGCTATCAAAAGGAGAAAAATATGGCATGGCGGGCACCCTCTTGTACTGCAGTGAACATTTTCAGGTACACTAAATAATTTTTCAACTTTTAAAAGCATGTTTTAAGGTAGTGGAGATAGAAAATGATATGTGTGAATTTTGGAATTTGGTTGTTCCATTTGTTCATCCTTCCAATTTTCTTAATTCCGATATACCATCTAAAACTGTATATACTCATTTTAATGATTTTATTTATATTCCCGTAACTTTCTCGTATAACATCAAGACTGCTAATGTGCTTTATATCAACTTTATTGGTTAAATTGCACCATCTCACACTGAGACCTCGTTGTTCATTTTGTTTATCATCCCAATTGTCTTCTTGCAGTGCATTCTTTCACAAAATGGACCACCCAGAGAAGGCGACTCGACATCTCCCTTCGACTTGTCCCAACACATTGTGGGGGTACCCTACTCCACCCCCATGACACCCCTACACCTCCCCATGAATATGGGGACCAATAATATACCCCTAAGTGGGCAGGAGACTCCTTTACCTGGTTATCCTGGCCAACATCCTAAGCTTTTTGGTGGGTCCGTGTGTCCGCCTAAAGGACGTAACAAGAAGAGGAAACCAAAGGATGAACCAATGGACACTGGTTCTCTCAGCGAATTCTGTGAGTTTATTTGATTTAATTGAAGTTCTCTATAGATAAATTCATTTTATTTATTTGTTTTAAGCGTATAGATAGCATATCAGTGTCTAGGTATTCATGTTTATCTAGTAGTTCATCAGTGAGATAGTGCTTGTGCATTTTACCAAGAAATTTTAAAAACACAAAGTACAACATATGAATCACATTCAACGTCAGTTTTTTAAAGACAACGTTAGTATATCTAGATTTAATATATGTCAGTTCGAATATGAAATTATTACTCTGGTTATTAATGATATGAATATATATATTTAAACACGTTTTTAGGAAACATACTAATAGATCGGAAGAGTCTATAATTAAAATGATGATTTATTATATATATCATATCCACTTATTAGATGTAGAGACATGAAAAATAGGAGAGTTGTTAGATACCTATTGTTTGGTAAGGTTCTTAATGAACCTCATTCTGTAATCTGGAAATGTCAGGCTAGACCGGATTAATGAGTTAGTATTTCCTGTTAAACGGAGCAGTCAAACTAGTGCTGAAAACAACAGCTATTTGGGTAAACTGTTTGATATCAATAACAGATTTATTGAACTGATTGAGTGCTGTTATCTTTATTAGTTAGTAGGTATGTGCGATCACTGCAATAGTGGTATCTAAAGCCTTCAGTAATTTATCAATATTAACAAACTCATATTTCAATGGAACTGATGGTAGAAAATACTTAATAAATTGATAATATAAATGATTATGCATCTCTTAACGATTTCTGTAAAGTTATACCACCGATACTTCTACTATCGCTAATTTTTTTGTACCATTGGTTTATATTAGAGTGATTCTATAGTAATTTTCACAATAAAAAGAATCGGAACGTTAAAAATCAGGGATCACCAATAGAATCAATGAATACATATATATAATATAATCGGCAATCTATCAATACACTAGAAAATACGAACAACAATGGCAACTGTTGAGAATTTGGAGGTTTCATTCGTACGTACTAGCAGTCGATTAACTTAATACTGGTCTATGTAGCAACTAGGTACTGGTTCTAGGTACTGTATCTAGGTAGCGGATGGTAGGGTACAGAACAGCTCTGCGTGGGTCCTATTTTACATTGTGGCCTCGAGCGATTGCTATAAAGTTCATTTTTGTTGATAACTTTTATTCAGTTGTTTTGTTCTGAATGAGAAACAGAAGCTTTTGCTGTTCAAAAGACTCGTATGCTCCCCATGGGTCCTATTCTGCTTCACAATCTGTATCAGTTGGCCTGAACAGTAGCCAGTTTGGAAAACAAGGATCGTTGCCACCGAGATTTTTTCAAATCTAATTTACACAAACTGTTTAAATGGTCATTTGAATTCACTACTTTGAGACTTTTTACTATTTTGATATCATATTTTGATATGATTCTATCGTTAAATATTATTCTATCCAAAAATCGAAAATTTAGAATTTTAAGGTTTATTCAAAATTCTATCAGTATAAAAATCTCAGCTGGATTATTTTATTTGTGGATGTAGTATTTCTATAATAATTGTGAGGTTGCTTCACTAATCGGTCAGTGCAACTGTCTAAATAACTGACGGTGATTTATGTAACGGCTACATTTTGCAGCTATACTGATAGGGCTGAACACTCAACCGGAATCTTTTTACTTTGCTCTAAAAGATGAACTCGCTACTACCATTACTTGCATGCGAGAGTGTAAAATAAAAGCAATCACTAAATTAGTATTTTTTTGCTCTATTTTATAAATCAAAATATTCTAAAATTTTGAGTTTCATTGGAAAAATATCACAAGAAAAATTAGATCTTGTGTAATATTTCTTTTAGTGGAAAAATCAATGAAATAACGCTAAAATTAGAGTTAATAAATTAAAGCTATCTATCGTGGCAATAATTATCAATTTACAATCTATATAATTACTATAAATGACTATAATCAAAAAACCCATGAATCTAGATTTTTATTGCATTTGATTATACACATATAATATTATTTCACTAAACTGATCCCACTGTTGGTAGGTTCAGTATGTTTATTATACTTTTATATTTTATTCTATTTTATTTCGGTATGTTTATTTTACTCTTATATATTTATCTTCGCAGATGTGGAAGGTTATTCATTATATTTCATCCCAGTATGTTTATTTTATAGCTCTTTTATTTGATTTCTAACACATCTTCAAAATCTAGAACAGAAATTCATCATTTAAAATAGGCAATGATGTTATCAACGAGTTCTAAATTTTAAATTTTCCGCACCAAGCACTCACACATTCCCTCCTATCCCTATTTCAGATATACCTAGTGGTTATGATCTAGATTCTCCCTACGGGCCCCTTTCTAGTCAGCAGGCCCGGAGCAAACGGATCAGGACATCTTTCAAGCACCACCAGCTAAGAACTATGAAATCCTATTTCGACACAAACCACAATCCTGACGCGAAGGACCTGAAAATTCTCTCTCAAAAAACCAACTTATCCAAAAGAGTTCTTCAGGTGAGCTAAGATGAAACTTAGTAATGTTTATTTTTCTCTTATACCCGCACGGTGGCCGGAAATTTCGGTCTGGAAAATTCGGTCTCGGAATTATAAATGGCAGTAATGTAGTTTGTTGTATCCGCTAGTTTGTTGTACTGCACACTTCATGATTGTTTTATGATCTGGCAGAGGGTTTCGGAGGCCCACCCCTCGTTACATCTAAATTTATATCTTTTTTATACCTCGGACAGAATTTTCCAATCAAATCTCATTTTAAATAAATGTCAAAATATGTTAAAATTACTAATGTTACTTATCATTTTACAACGGTTAATGATGTCATTCGCTTTTAATAAATACACTACACATTCAAGTATTCATAATTTCAACTTTTTTCATTATTGTTCTTTAATAAAATCATTAAAAAATGAGACCAAGTTTTCTAAGACCGAATTTCCCTAGAACAGTTTGTACACACAATCAAACACTTCGTCAAACTGTTTGTCAAACTCAACCACTATCTTGAAATAGATTTTAATGTTCGCGTCCACACGCTTTAAAGAAATTTGTAAAACTGTTTGACAAATGATGGTTGTGATATTTAGATATATTAGATATTATTCTAGGTTTTCTATTTAAATTACTTTAAAAAGTGTTCATATGCTTGATCGTATTTCAGAGCACTTAATCCTCATATAAAATAACTAAATTAGTTTCGATTCTACTGTTTGATGAAATTTTTTAAATAAGTTTGATCGTTTTAACTTTTCGATTATATCTAGTTTAACAGAATGTTTGATAGTGTGTACGGGGCATTAGACAAACTGTTTGACAAAATATTTTATAGTGTGTACGGGGCATTAGACAAACAGTTTGACGGAATGTTTGATAGTGTGTACGGGGCATTAGACAAACGGTATGACAAAATATTTTATAGTGTGTACGGGGCATTAGACAAACAGTTTGACGGAATGTTTGATAGTGTGTACGGGCTATTAGACAAATCACAAACGGTTTGACGGAATGTTTGATAGTGTGTACGGGGTATTAGTTGCGACAATAAACCAACATAGTCATCTCAAAGAGCTCATCACACTTCTCTCGCCGAATGTAGTTACCTAGGCAGCATCTGGTGCTCATCAGTGTAAGTTTCTCGACCGCTTAGCGCTAGTCAGTGTCACGGGCGTGAATGATGGCAATCGCGGCGTCCGAATTAGAAAATTCTCAGTTGTCATACCATTCGTTAACTCTCGGGAAAATTAGAGAAATCTGGTTAGAAGGTGTACCTAAATTTGAGAAATTAAGGTAGAAGTCGTACTTAAATTTAGAATTTAGATTAGAAGACTTATACAAAAAATTTAAAAGACGTACCTTCAAATTAAGAAATTAGGTAAGAAGACTTACTTAAATTTAAGAAATTAGGTAAGAAGACTTACTTAAATTTAAGAAATTAGGTAAGAAGACTTACTTAAATTTAAGAAATTAGGTAAGAAGACTTACTTAAATTTAAGAAATTAGGTTAGGAGACTTACTTAAATTTAAGAAATTAGGTTAGGAGACTTACTTAAATTTAAGAAATTAGGTTAGGAGACTTACTTAAATTTAAGAAATTAGGTAAGAAGACTTACTTAAATTTAAGAAATTAGGTAAGAAGACTTACTTAAATTTAAGAAATTAGAAAGATACTCCCAAGACTTGATAAAAAAATCTGATAAAAATTCTACGTTTTATTAATTATTTTAATACTGTGAATGATACCTTCTACATTTAGATAAGTCCTAATATAATAAATACACTATAATATATATTGCAGATGCTATATGCTAATTCAGCAGATGTTATATTTGATAGTTTGAGTGACATAAAGTCTGTAGTTTGATAGGTACTTCCTTCTTAATACTCTACACATTTTCTCACTCAGATTGGGATATGATTTAATGAGTTATAAGTTTTAATATACTGTTTATGATGGTGTCAGTTGATATTTTAATAAATTCATTCATCTTTCTTAGATTTAGAGCAACTTCCGTTTTTATCGAACCGGTTCTATATTTTTAATCATAAAATCTAACGAGTGGAAAAGTTATTTTTTCTATATAAAAAAAACCTATACCCTAGCTTATTATATTAAATCTATGGTGAACACTTTTATCAATAGTTTTACCATCTGATTTTACTCAACCTTTCTATTATCAGATTACTTTGCTCCTGTATTATATCTAATGCATTCTTTTTAATCTGTAAATCTTTAGCTATTTATTTCTTCACAATCTCTTCCAAGAAGCAATAACTCCTTATCAAGATAATAAAACTTATCAATGAAGAGATTAACGCCTCTCTTTGCTTCTATTTCGAAGTCCCTTGTGCCAATACGTCACCTGTTGGCAATTACTCACCAATATTATTTCTAGTGAGTAAACAGAGAGTTTTTTACTCACTCTGTGAGTTAATTACTTTGTGGGTGTCACAGACCTCGTTTGGGGAGATTTATTGGTGGGGGAGATTGAAGAGAGGGGGGAGGAGTAGCATGCCCAGTGTATAAAGCTGTAAAGTTACATGGTAACGATGTAAAGTTACATGGTAACGATGTAAAGTTACATGGTAACGATGTAAAGTTACATGGTAACGATGTAAAGTTACATGGTAACGATGTAAAGTTACATGGTAACGATGTAAAGTTGCATTTCGCTACTTGCAGTTTCAGAGGATAGCGCTAGGGTTATGCTCTTCAACTACGAGGTCTTGATATTGTTTTATGTAGACTCGTGGGCTTTATTTACTATCACATCTTCCTTTTCCTCTTATATTTTGTGTTAGGTAGACTCATAGGCTTTATTTACTATCACCCCTTCATTTTTCTCTTAGATTTTGTGTTAGGTAGGCTCTTAGGCTTTATTTACTTTGGGTATACCCGTAGGTACTATCACCTCTTCATTTTCCTCTTTTAATTTCTATTTCGAAAGTGCGTTGTGGCGTCATCTGGATTTGAAAGCGGGAACAAGAGAAACAACAACATTTGATGTTGATCAACAACTCAGGTTATAGAATCAGGGTAGTATAGGAACACTGCAACGGGTAAAAACTAGCACATAATCCATGAAATCAAACTACGTCACAGTTCAGAAATGGTGAATATATCGCATTTTTTAATAATGACTTTACTAGTATTTTATTCATAAATGAAGAATATTTACTGGAGAACAAGCTTTACATCGGTGGAATTGAAATGTACAAACAGAGATTCAGGTGATGTCGTTGTTTAACTGCTTTATATTATTAAGCATTGTCCATACCTACTCGACACCAAATGTTGTTGTTGCTGTAGTTCCCGCTTTCAAATCCAGATGGCGCTTTTTAAAACAGAAATCGCCGAGAGTAGTGTATCTTACTGTAGTATAATATCTTTGGTAACGCTGAATATGCTGTTATACCGCAGCGGTACTCACCGTAAAGGACCGTACACACATAGGGTTTTTTAAATCTTTCCACCAGACTTTTTGCTAAGCTCCTCCTACTTTTTCAACGAGAATATAAGAAAAAACTTTCTTATATTCTCGTTGAAAAAGTAGGAGGAGCTTAACAAAAAGTCTGATGGAAAGACTTAAATAACCCTACGTGTGTACGGCCCTTTACGGTATCGTTACTCATCCATTACCAGGTAGCGTTACTCATCCATTACCAGGTAGCGTTACTGTGGTGTCACATTGTTACCCTTTGGCCCTAACATTCTCTGCGTAACGTGGCGGTCTTCACCCGCCACATCGGGGCTAACGGGTCACGGGTTACAAATACCTCACATGAACTGCTGTAAACTGGCAACAAATATTGAAATAATAACGCGAATAGATAAATTACATTAATAGTTCTTAATTGATTTTTAACTGTAAATTCATCTCTAAAATTTATTAATAATTCAAACGAAAAGTTCAAAACTTGAGAACTTTTAAACTGCTTATACAATTGTCCACCAGGAAAATTACAACAAGAGGGAAAATTCAGGAAATTTCTCAAATATCTCTTGGCTAATATATTCTCTTGACTAACATGTTCTCTTGACTAAAATGTTCTCTTGACTAACCTGTCTCTTGACTAACACGTCTCTTGACTAAACTGTCTCTTGACTAACACGTCTCTTGACTAACCTGTCTCTTGACTAACTAGACATAGTGTGATATCAAAGAGCAAAGGATGTGCCCAGATAACTATAACTGATACCGCTTCTCCGTCTCGCATTTGATTCAAACATTCAGGAAATAAATACACTACCTCTGAAAGATCAAACAAGGTGTACCTACTACATTTAAGGGCAGGTAAACCGGTAAAAGTCGCTAATATATTTCGTAAGGAAGATCATGGTTAGGTAGTGTACCTAAGTTAAGCTAAATGAGTCCGTGGAGTACTAATTACGGTATGGCAACCCTTGTCACTGTAAGCATACAGGACACGGTGGAGATAAACTTGTATCAGTCTTTGCTGATACAGCCTTAATTGCTGCTGTCTCTCTATCAGCCAAAACATTAAATGATCATACATGTAAAGGCTTCAACTTCTTTTCTGATTAAAATTGCTATGTTCGAATTTTTTCTCATTACCTTCGCAAAATCGGCATTTATTTATTTGTAATCTTGTTATTCGCATAACTCAAAAAGTATTCAACCAAATTGTCTGAAATTTGGTGGGACGATTGGTCATTATGCAGGAACCCTTTTATTAGATTTTGGCAGCGATCGGGTCAAAGGTCAAGGTCACGAAAAGGTATATAGTGGCGCCGAAGGTATGCACTCTACGAGTGCCCGTTCTAGTTTCTAATGGATTAATAATTTGTAGATAAATTTTATTGTGTAGACCACAAATGAACTTTCAGTGAATTCTCCTTTTTGAATTTTCCTTCTCCAATTTAATTATAAATTTTATTTTTTGCAGGTATGGTTTCAAAACGCTCGAGCGAAATGGCGACGTCAAGTGACCACCAAAGACCACAAATCTGGGGGTTCGTGTTCGGACACACAAATAGAGGGTTCAACTCAGGACACGGACTGTGGACTTGGTGATGGCGATTCTCCCGATTACAACCCAGTTACGCCAAACAGTTCTATGTCCGTCATGAGCCCCGGTGAAGATTCACAACGAAGTAACGATGGCCAGGGTGGAGTTTTCTGACGCCAGCTCATGGAGTCGCCGAACGAACGGGGCTCCGCGAAGACCAAGAGCGAGGAGGAGGACGACTATTACACTTACGAAGAGGAGGAGGACACCAAAGACGGTATAACGATGGAGGTGAAGAAGGAAACTGAGGACACTAAAGAGGTCAAAAGCACAGTACCACCTGAAGATAAAATTAAAAAAGAAGAACCTAAAGCTGATTTGGTGGACTTGAAACCTTGTCGAAAAGAAGAATCAGCTTTTGCTAATCTTTTGGAAATGCCTGGATTGTCTAATTTCAACTCTGCTAATCCTTATAATAACCCCATGCCTCCTAAAGACAACGTGCCCTTCTCATTGCTACAATCTGGTGGCATGGTGACTAATAACTCTTTTCCTCTATACTCTTCGTCGCAGAACAACTCTTACTTCCCCCCAGTCTGCTACAACACCCCTTACCAACACATGCGATTCAGGGAGTCCTGGTGAAACGCTTTAGCGGGTAATTTTAATCACAAGTGGTCGAATTTCGATCTTCAACTGCATCGAAATCATTAAATATTATTTAATCGTGTAATTAATCATGAATTTTAATCATTATCTTTCGTCGATTATATCTTGCATACCGAAATGTCCGAATCATCATATTTACAATAATAGACAATTTACAATATTTTCAATAATGAACTTTAATTAATTAAAGTTCATGTTTTTCACCAAAGTTCACCAATAATTAGTTCATATAGCAAAATAAAATGAAATAATATCATGAATGGTGAAATAGAGTGAATTCCAAGTTACCGTACGGTTCTATATTACCGATCATTTAAAAAAAATTTAAAAAGTTAAATAATTATTACATATTCATTTCTTATATGGTCGAAAATGTTACCCTTCATCTACTAAATACATACACATTTTTTTCTCATAGCTCAGGTCAAAGGCATTAGGTCAGAGGTCAGCTTAATGGTCACTGTAACTTGCCTAGGGTCACATATATAATGGTTAATATTTTCTTTTAATTACGTCATTATGAAATAAACATTGTGACATTTATGTGTACTTATGGGCCATACGTTATATTTCGTAAAAACAATTAATTCTTACTTGGGTAAGTTCTGTGTTATCGGACAGTTTCACATTTTCGATCATATAAAAAATTAAAATATAAGTTAAATAATAATTTCTATATACTTTTTTCTTACGTGTTCGAAAATGTGGAGCCATCCGATAACGTGGAACTTTCCCAATATAAAATTATTATTAATATTATTCATTAATACTACCAACAAATTTTAATAATTTTTTTTTGATTTAATTTTTTTTCGAACAATCGAAAAAAAATCCAAGTCAATATAAATAAAATTTAAGAAAAAGAACAAGAATGTCGTAATGTGATTAAGATAAATGTTTAAAAAATCATTTAAATTATTTCTATAGAAGTGTTTAAAATACTAAATTCATATAAATATAAAGTTCCTACTTAATTATTATCATAAATTTGAAAATAAATGATGTATTTATGGTAAACAATGCAATTTATTACAATTTATTCAATTGATGGTAATTTATTGATATTGACTAGAAAAATAGAATAATGAAATAATTCACTGAAATCAATTTAATATACCTACATGCTAAAATAATAAATAATAGTCTGTCTGTCTGTCCGAAATCTTTGATAATTATAAAGGAAATACTAATAATTTAACTAATAACTGATATGAATAATTAAAAAAAATCAAACTTTTGAGGGTAAAAAATATTTTGTTGAATCAGTGTAGGGCAAGTTCTAAATTATCGGTCAGTTCCAAATTTTCGGACACATGAGAAAAAAAATATATAATAATTATTAATTAACTTTTTTTAATTAGTATCCATGATACCTGCAGGTATCATGGATACCAATTAAAATTTAAGTTAAATAATAATTATTATATTTTTTTTTTTCTTACGTGTCCGAAAATGTGGAACTGACCGATAATTTAGAACTTACCCTGTTGTTAATAGATATTGGGATATAAACTCATTATATTAATTCAATTGCCAATGGATTAAATATACTTTAATAATAGAAATACATTGTAAAATATCTCAAAAGATAATACATACTATATATAATATTTATGTTTAATTCCTGTAATAAATATGAACCTATTTAACCATGATTTAAATCATTGTACTCTTGCATATATTATATATATATTGTTTTATATTACTACGCTAGGGTTAGTTACGAATTATCGGTCAGTACTACATCTTCGGTCATATAAGAAAAGACAATATAAAAATGATTATTATTAGATTGCACTGTGTAATAATAATTATTTTTTATTGTTTTTCTTATATGTCCGAAGATGTAGTACTGACCAATAATTCGTAACTTACCCTATACGCTTTATAAGTTGATTATTATATGCCCTGATGTTACACTCAAGTCTACGGGAATACCACACCAGATACAATGTAAATTATAACACTGTATAGTAATTTAAAGTGTACATATATAAACTGTATAGAATGTACATAGATACTAATATTAGGGTACGTTGTTTTAAATCCATTTGCGGTGTTATTTAATACTACCTATAATTAAAATCAGTGTATTTTATTATCCTATAAAATTTAATGGAAATGAGTCTTAAAAAAATAATAATTATTACATTTAAAAAAATTAACAATAGAAAAATCAATGTTTAAAAATATTAGTAAATAAAACATTTAATTTTTTTCTTGATTAATAAATTAAAAAGAATTGAGATTTAAAAAAAGTATATATAAAACTATAATAAAGAAAATTAACAATAAAAAAACAATGTTCAAAAATATTAATAAAAAATTCATTTAATTTTTTTTCTTGATTAAAAATTAAAAAGAAAGGATATTTAAAAAAATATATATATAAAAACAATACTTAAGAAAATTAACTGTTGAAAAAAATACTTAAAAATATTAAATTAAAAAATAATCATTTAATTTTTTTCTTGATTATAATAAAAAAATGGATATTCAGAAAAATATATATATAAAACAGTATTTAAAGAAGAATACAATATTTAAAAGCATTAAATTAAAAAAATCATTATTCACCATAAATGTTAGACTCGAATTAAATAGTTAAAAGTCATTCAAATTCTCTATTAAATTAAATAAATTCGAAATCTATTGCTTCAAAATCAATTCGATTTATTTTGCTTTAATTGGAATAAGGATTTAGAAACGCGTTCCATTATGGGAGATAGTGCATATATGCACTTTATAAAAGGTTGAACGTTCTTGCCATTGTAATATAATAAATAGAAAATTATATATACTTTTCAATATATAACTATAATGGGTATACACGGTTTTCATTTACTATATATGTGACAATATGCTTTTAAAATCATAGATCTTAAGAATATCACAGACGAAATGAAATGGTATCGTATACTGTGGTTCCCGGAAAGAAGCCCACATGAAAAATGCCCACAAGGAAAAATGCCCACAGGGAAAATGCCCACAAGGAAAAAAGCCCACATGAGAAATGCCCACAGAGAAAATGCCCACAGGAAAAAAGCCCACAGGAGAAATGCCCACAAGGAAAAAAGCCCACAGGAGAAATGCCTACAAGGAAAAAGCCCACAGGTATAAAAGCCCACAGGAAAAAGCACACAACTTCCTAATTTTTAAAATACAGAAAAACATAAAGTTGTTTTTAATAAGGGCATAAGTTAACGTATATATTCTAAAATGCAGTTGTTTTGATTTATTATAGTATAGGGTTTAACGTTAGCTTTCAGTCATTTCGACTATATCGCCGACGTCAAAAATAAATTTAGAAAAAGGACTGGAAGAAGCAGTCAGAAAGGAAAGTAGTTCCATGAACAAAGTCACTTACCACCGTCGATGGCAAAGCTAGTGGATGCAGAAAAGCTACTCCGTGAATGCAGTCACTTACCAAGGAATGTGACGAAAAGGGACACAAGCACCAGTGGCTGCACTCACTGATGGAAGAGGAAAATGAAGAGCATAAACCTAGCGTTATCGTCTAAAACTGGAAGTAGCGTTAAACATTATAAATATGGAGAATATGATAAAATATAATACATAATCCAAATTACAACAGTTCGGAACCCAGCGGACGCTACACCCCTTCTCTTCCATTCACATCAAAAAGCTTCAGGATAGAGCCCCTGGGGGTGGGGCGCATAATATAATTGAAATGGTAAATTGAAATTCACGGATGATTTTCAAATTTATATACTAAAAAATTTAATTTCAACAAGTATACAATCTCATTTTGTAAGGATGGCGCAAAAAAAAGGAAACCCATTTTCAAAGTAGTTTATTTTACAAACTATCAAAGATAGAAATTTTCTAAAAACACAATTTTATTCATTTGATCTTTTTGCATCTATCTTGATAATCTGTTAAGAATTACGACAAAAATTAAACATTCTACAGCGAATTAAAAAAAGGTACCTAAAAATGGCTTGCGCGAACACGAAATATATGAAAAAAATCATAAGAGGTATACTTCATTTTATATGGATGTAAAAACATTAAATTCGACTATTTTTTGTAACAAATAAGAGAAAATAAAACAATTAATTACCATTTAAAAGTTATTTTTTGAAGCTAAAATTGATATCTTTATCGCCATTAATTTTTGTATCCTATTCGATACCCTCAAAATGCAGCTTTCAAAAGAACAGTGTTTTTGTTGTGACAATTTTTTTAACACAGTAAGTTTTACGCAGGTTCAACCTCATTTTGAACATTGCTTTCTGGAAAGATTTCCACCAACTATAAAACCACATTGGAAAATGTTAATAAGTTCAAAACTGAAGAAACCACTTTAAATTTGAACAAAAATTGATAATGTCGCAGGAGAAAAGAATGTACACATGAAAACATTATCTTTTTCATGAACAGCATATTGATAATACAAAAGTATAAATCAAATATAAATCAAATAAATCAAATTTCATTTATTTGTTAAACTTGATTTGAGATATTATCCTTTAAGATGCATGTTAGGCTTGAACTCTTAGAACTGATTTACCGCACAGTCTAAATTTTGCAAAATGGTTTCTGCAAAGAAATGCACATTTTGTAGAAGATATCGTGATTGGTGATGAAGATGTATTTCCATGAATGAAAGAGTCAATAACCAAAACGTTAATTGAATGAAAAATTCTAGGATTAAATTTTTACTTCTACAATATGGAAATAAATTATTCCTATTATTAATTTTCTTGCGAATTTCGTGCTCGCGCAAGCCATTTTTAGGTATCTTTTTTTAACTCGCTGCAGGATGTTCAATTTTCATCGTAACTCTCAACAGATTTTCAATATAGATGCAGAAAAATTAAATGAATAAAACTGTGCTTTTAGAAATTTCTAGCTTCGATAGTTTGTGGAATAAACTAGTTTAAAAATGGGTTTCCTTTTTTTTGCGCCACCCTGTATAGGTACATTTTGTATTAGCGATGAAGGCTTTCAAAATGAGACAAAAGGTACAAGCATAGAAAACTAATTGAATATTCGTGCCTTAATTTGTAAACTTATGCTCTTATTTAAAACACCTTTATGTTTTTTTTTAAATTATGTAGTTGTGGGCTTTTTTCCTGTGGGTTTTTTTCCTGTGGGTTTTTATACCTGTGGGCTTTTTCCTTGTGGGCATTTTTCCCTGTGGGCTCTTTTCCTGTGGGCATCTTTCCGGTCACCGAATACTATATACCGCTGGTGTAGAACCATTCAATACTCTTTAATTCTCTCCGTCTATACTATTTCCGGGATCTATGATTTTAAAAGCATATTGTCACAACTCTAATCATATGTGTATGTTGAAATATGTTTTAAAGTGAGATAAACAAATAATATATTTTAGATAGCTAAGAAAAAATTTATTTTACTGTTGCATGATTTTCAAAAAAAAATTTTTTTTTAAATTGAATGGTCCTTCTCACGATTTGAGCTAATAAAGTTTAAACCAAAACATAACCTTCTGCAATTTTGCGAGGGTAAATATCTTGAAAATATTTTCCATAAACTGTTGAAATGATTTTAAATTGAAACAATAAATGATTCTAATGTAACTTTATAAAAATGGACACATATTTTAACAAACATAATCATAAATGGTTAATCTCTGGAAAATAGATCTTAGCTACATTTCTAATGGAAAAATAGTGTCTCTAACAAAAATTTAGGTTCGATAATTATGGACGTTTCTGGAAGTATTTAGCATGCTTAATTTCTGTGTAATAGCATTTTCAAAAATTGCAATTAGTTAATACTTATGGTTTACGTTCCAATTTAATAAACTTATCTGATTTTGTTTTCCTTCTTCAAAAATGTGTTTTACAGACACATTTTTGGACCATGTCTTCTGAATAAATTACTGAATGTAATTTGCAAACAGTCATTGACATCGTATGTTTAGTTTTCTAGTTTCATTTTCGGAATCAGCACATAAAATACATTAAAAAAAATACATTAAAAAAATCATTAAAAAAAATACATTAAAAAATATACATTAAAAGAATACATTTAAAGAATACATTTAAAAAATACATTTAAAGAATACATTTAAAAAATACATTTAAAAAAACGGAGCAAGTAAAGATAACAGACCAAGTAAAGTTAACGGACCAGAATACATTTTTTAGTTTTAAAAAATATTTGCTTTAGTATTTCATAAATATTCAACCTTATGAATGATAATATTAATGATTATACATTAATTTTGCATATTTTATTAATTGAAAGAATTGCTAAAAGAACGTGATCCATTTTGAAAAATGGAAAAAAATTATGTTCTTATTCCAATTATTGGTCAAATATTACTAATTTAACCAAGTAAACATAACGGACCAGAATTTAAACTAGTCCGTCATCTTTATTTGCTCCAAAAAAAAAAAAACATTAAAAAAAAAACATTAAAAAAATAATCTAATTTATTTTACAAAGCTCAACAAATTGTATGTCATCACTAGGGTTGTGACAATATGCTTTCAAAATCACAGACTAAATGCAATGGTATCGAATACTGTACACCGCTGGTGTAGAACCATTCAATACTCTTTAATTCTCTCCGTCTATACTATTTTCAAGACCTATGATTTTAAAAGCATATTGTCACAACCCTATAGTGGTAATACACATTCCATTTAAAAATTAATGCATTACATATCATATTAATTATATAGGTACCGATTAAGAGTTATATTTAGTTAGGTGGTGACGTCATCACTGTGTTGAATGTTATCCGGTACGTCATAAATTATTATATAAGATAGCTATGAAAATAATGATAAAATGTGAACATTAAACATCATTCAAATAATCACATTAATTTATTATATGTTCCATTATGTTTTTAAAATGGAAAAAATAAAGTACCTATAATTATATCGTTTCAATTTCAACATTCAATTAAATTATTAATAAAGTTATAGTCAATATGATCGTCATTGTTTCACTATATAAGTTTTCAATATCATTAATTTTGAATATATAAAACAGTAAATAAAATATTTAGTATATTATAAAACATGCAAAAAATTTATTTTTATTTTTCGTCATACCTCGAAAAGTACTTCGAATTTCGAAAAAAGATTAACGAAGTTATTTTTGTAGACCATTTTTACGTATAGATATTTTTTCGATACGATTATTGCACTTTTTTTAATTTATTCCGTATGTTACCATGTATTTGCCGATTTTAATTATATGTATGTATATTCCATTAAAACTTAAAATTCGAATAATCCAAAAACCCGTTCAAATTTCGTAAAATAATTAATAGCGTTCTGTAGGACCATATATATAGCTAGGCCGGAGGTTTCCAGAAAATTTCAGCCCATTCAGTTGGATAGTCTCTGAAAATATACTGGAAAGTATGTCGAATTAATTCCTATCTATCCCATTATAAATCATGTGTTAATAATTCGAAAACCCGTTCGAATATCGGAAGATCCTTTTAACACGTTAAATTCGACACCACTTTCTAAAAAGTTGTCAATTTTTGTATTGCTCCAAGTAACACACAGACAGACAGACAGACATATATGTAGCGTATTTTTAATATAATTTGTCAATTTACATTAAAAACATGTATTTCATCTATGCAAGAACACGTAAAACAAAAACTATCAATATTAATATAATTAGCTATTAGTTACTTTTATATAATTTGTAGCATTTTTCTACATTCAAATCAATATGAATCGAGAAACATAGTGTGAAATAAATAAAATAAACATTCAATAATTAATTTACATAATACTGTGTTAAAATTTCCCTTTCCTTTTGACGGCACGGGTACACTAGTATATTAGTATAATACAAATATTTAATAGAAGGAGGTGTTTACAAACATCGGTGGTAACTTTTTAAGTGTTTACAAAGCGTGTTTACTCGCACACAACTATCAGGCTACTCTGTTTGGGCATGTTTTGTTTATCTGGTGGAGAACGTGCGGGAAACAGCGTGCTTTGCCCGCTACACAGCGTGCTTTGCCCGCTAAACAGCGTGCTTTGACCACTATACAGCGTGCTTTGCCCGTTAAACAGCGTGATTTGCCCATTAAACAGCGTGATTTTCCCGCTAAACAGCGTGTTTTTGCCCG
The DNA here is from genome assembly GCA_947561585.1 of Caprella mutica. Lineage (NCBI taxonomy): Eukaryota > Metazoa > Arthropoda > Malacostraca > Amphipoda > Caprellidae > Caprella > Caprella mutica. The sequence continues at coordinate 91,566 of CANNZV010000812.1, read as the reverse complement.
CTATACAGCGTGCTTTGCCCGCTTAACAGCATGATTTTGCCCGCTAAACAGCGTGATTTGCCCGCTAAACAGCGTGATTTTGCCCGCTAAACAGCGTGATTTACCCGCTAAAAAGCGTGCTTTGCCCGCTAAACAGCGTGATTTGCCCGCTAAACAGCGTGATTTTGCCCGCTAAACCAGCGTGATTTGCCCGCTAAACAGCGTGTTTTTGCCCGCTATACAGCGTGCTTTGCCCGCTTAACAGCGTGATTTTGCCCGCTAAACAGCGTGATTTGCCCGGTAAACAGCGTGATTTTGCCCGCTAGCAATTTAGGGCAAGTTACGAGTTATCGGACGGTTCTAATCCACATTTCAGATAATGTTAGGAAATGTATAAACATTACAACTAGCTTAATTATAACATCTATATGATCGAAAATGTGGAACCGCCCGATAACTTGGAGCTTATACCCCAATATAACTTATTTAATATTTATGGACATTTTTTTCTCCAACCGCATGAACTATCAAAGAAAAGAATAACTGAATGTTGCTAATTTCACATTTTTCTCATTTTCTATTATTTTCAAATCTTACAAACTTATCATCGTGTACCCAGACCTATTTTAAAATATCTACAAACATTACAATTAGTAAAGTTTCTTGTTGGAAATAAGTAAACTGTAGAAAATCATTACAGATACATTTTTATTTGACTGTACATATATATAAGTGATAGATAAATTATTCAAATTTCAAACCTTATTTACACTGTAAAAAATTATCTCCATATAAAACACAATAAATTTTAGATTTTTATCAAAGCAAATAAAAAACGATAAGCTAAAAAAAAACAGGTATATTCTCTGACAGAAATACGACTTATATTCTAACACTTACAAGATGCACTATAATTATTACGGAAATAATTACCTGAATAACTATACATTTCTATTTTAATTACCGATAAGGAGTATATTAATAACATGCTATATATATGTATATATATCCTGTCCGGTACCATCAATTTCAATGGCATATTTTCCATTTTATAAACCAATTTGTATACATAAGGAAAAGCATCAAAAAATAAATTATATCTTTATTATACCAATAATGTTATTATTATCTAATAAATGGTATACCGCGGTAGAAATGGTACCTATTTTTGCATTCGAATTGAGGTGCTAATATACAGTAATTATATTTAACGTGTAATTACTCTATCTAAATTATATATAAAAAATTGATAATACTTAAAGTAAATACAAATGATATCAAACAATGAAATTTTGTCCTTAGAAATAAAATGGAAAATATTTTAACTATATTTTAGAGTTTGAGATTTGCTATTAGCGGCATTCCGTAGACAGGATATTATTCAACAATTCTACTAAATTTATGAAGTGAAGCACAAGAGAAACGACGAAAAAGTTGTACATCCTTTATTTTTAGAGCTTTCGAATAATAGAATATTCATTATCAATAACCTAATTAAGACTATCGTCAACAATTCTATTTATATTGTTATATTATTAATTTCTATTATATTATTATTATTTAACAATGTTAAATAATAATAATTTATCATTGTTAAATACTATAATATTCAGTTGGAATATTCCCATATTCAGTTGGAATATTCCCATATTCAGTTGGAATATTCCCATATTCAGTAGGAATATTTCCACATCAAATAGGAATATTCCCACATCAAAATAGGGAATATTCCCACATCAAATAGGAATATTCCCACATCAAATAGGAATATTCCCACATCAAATAGGAATATTCCCACATCAAATAGGAATATTCCCATATCAAATAGGAATATTCCCACATCAAATAGGAATATTCCCACATCAAATAGGAATATTCCCACATCAAATAGGAATATTCCCACAAAAAATAGGAATATTCCCACATCAAATAGGAATATTCCCACATCAAATAGGAATATTCCACATCAAATAGGAATATTCCCACATCAAATGGGAATATTCCAGTTCTCATTAATAATAATTGGCAATATATCAAATCATTTGGCCGAATAACAATGTACAGTCGCTAATTAATAACATATTATATTAATATGATATGTTTTTTATATCCATTGCAGAAATTAATTAGTGAGAACACGTATTGCAATGGAGAAATTAATTTGATTATTGAGAGTATATTTATTTGAATTTATGTATATTATTCATATTATAACCATTTCAGTTTATTTCACTGTTATATAAATCTAAAAGAAGACGTGTCAGTCGGTCTGTCCGTCACAAATGAAATAAATAAGATTAATTAATTAATTAATTCAGTGTGCGTATACATATTGCATATAATTACTTAGTGTATTAATATAATTAATAATTACTCTGTTGAATGATATATTTCTATTATTGGCAGATTTTAACCATGATCTTATCTATGGAAAACATACACCGTGAAGATGCAACATAGTAAGAATAACCTATACGTTCTTCTTTGTGATTTTGGTCCATGTTAGCTATATAAACTTGTCAAAATTTTTATTATATTCGTGACAGGTGTCGAACTGTAGTGATAATAATGATATTACAATGTAAAATCAAATATAATATATTATTGTCTATTTAATTTGAAAATATAGTATAAAACAAATAATATTAAAACAATATTTCTAAAGATTAAAAAAAGAGCCTTTATTATTTTCTCTAATTTTTGTTATTTTCTCTAATTATTGGAACCAATTGCGCTATTTAATTAGAGTGTACGATTATTGTAAGAAATATATATTTTTATGTCGGTTTTTGGGGCGGGAGGGAATTAATAAACTGGATATATATTCACTATTGTACCATTAGAAGCAAGACTCAAAGAACGAGTCACTTTGACTCAATTACTGCCACTCGGCTAGACTCAGTGACTCACAGCTTACAACTGGTGACTCGTAAGGATAAACACCCCACCTGTTGCACCTGCAGTGCTCCTGGATGCGCACCTGTGCTCCCGGGAGCCGTAATAAAGCTCCCAAAAAATCAATAGTTCTTCAATGTAGGAAAGTGTATCTGTAACGATTAAAATAAAGACTGATTTCCAACAAGAAACTTTACTAATTGCAATGTTAGTAGATATTTTAAAATTGGTCTGGGTACACGATGGACAAATTAGTAAATAATAGGAAATTAGAAAACTGTGATATAATTGTGAAATTAGTATCATGTAGTTTTTTCCCTGATAGTACCTTAAGTTCAGTCAATATTTAGTATCATCTATCACCGAAATTAATATTTGCACGGTAATTATATCTATAAAATGGGCTCGGATGTTTAAATGTATAAGTTGACTTCAACACATGGATAGCAATATTTTTCGGGGCAAAAGTGTCTCAATATTAATACAATGTTGGGACAATGTTGTAACAATATTGGGGCAATGTTGTAACAATATTGGGGCAATTTTGTAACAATATTGGGACAATGTTGTAACAATATTGGGGACAATGTTGTAACAATATTGGGGACAATGTTGTAACAATATTGGGACAATGTTGTAACAATATTGGGGCAATGTTGTGTAACAATATTGGGGGCAATGTTGTAACAATATTGGGGCAATGTTTGTAACAATTATTGGGGCAATGTTGTAACAATATTGGGGCAATGTTGTAAAAATATTGGGACAATGTTGTAACAATATTGGGACAATGTTTGTAACAATATTGGGGCAATGTTGTAACAATATTGGGGCAATGTGGTAACAATAATGG